>JACEIK010000911.1:2679-100221 GCA_018107945.1 Datura stramonium
ATATATATTTAGTCAAAGGTGAGCATTTGAGTGTAAAAGGTTATCAGATGATTGATACTTTATGACGTAAAATAATATTGTATGATTATAAATTATCTCATAAATTAGAGATAAAATAAAAAGTTTAAGATTATAAATTGAGACAACGGTTCAGTTTTGAAGTTTTAATTAAACCCCTTTTGATTGAGCGTTATATTATATAAAAATAGAGTTTCAAAAATATTGTTGACCAATTGAAAAAGGTTCATATATACCCCTAGGTGACTTTTCGCTGTGCTAGGAGGGGACATATTTGAGACGAAAGATAACGGTTATAGCTTTTTATGAATCGATCGATAGTCGGAAGACAAATTACAAATGTAGGAGGGTGGGGGTGGGGGGTTTACATTTCCCAAGAAAGAAAAAGACTTTCTAACCCCTGCATAGTCCTGTTCTTTCTTGTTCTTGAAAAATCATCTTGGAAGCAACCAATGAGTTCAACTTGTGCTGTTGTTGATGATGAGAATTTTTACAATGAGCAATTGCAGCTTGAATTGGATCAACCTCTGCATACATATCACTCATGTTTCTCATTAACAAATGCATTTCTTGAATGTTATTCCCATTTGAATTCTTGGAAGTTGATGAAGAAGAAGAAGAAGATTTTGCTGTTAACAACCTTTTAATAGCTCCTGAGAATGATGACTTTCTACTATGATGATGAATTCTCCCAAACACTTCTTTCTTGGATACTAATTTGACACTGTTGTTGATCAAACACTTGATTCTTGAATGATCAAATGAGAGTTGTTTGATAAGTTTTAGCTTTCTTGTCAATGAACCTTTTGACCATTTTGGCCTTTTTGAAGTTTCATCATCTGTTGAGTAGCCAAAGAAACAGTCTTGTGGATGATTGAGTTCCCTACTAACATGACAAGATTGGAAAAAAGGGGTGCTAAAAGATTGTTTAATATCATCAAAACTCTTGCTAACATGAAGAAATTTTGATCTTTTTGAACTACTTTCATCATCTGTTGAGTAGTACTCTTCTTGATTGAGTTTTCTACTAACATGACAAGATTGACAAAAAAGGGTGCTCAAAGATTGTTCAAAACTTTTGCTAGCATGAAGAGATTTTAAACTTCTTGAAGTTTCGTCGTATGTAGAGTAGTCTTCTTGATTGAGTTTTGTACTGATATGACAAGATTGACAAAAAGGGGTGCTTAAAGATTGATCAAAACTCTTGCTAGCATGAAGACATTTTGAACTTCTTGAAGTTTCATCATCTGTTGAGTAGTAGTCTTCTTGATTGAGTTTTCTACTAACATGACAAAATTGACAAAAAGGGGTGCTTAAAGATTGATCAAAACTCTTGCTAGCATGAAGAGATTTTGAATTTCTTGAAGTTTCATTATATGTGGAGTAGTGTTCTTGATTGAGTGTTCTACTAACATGACAAGATTGACAAAAAGGGGTGCTTAAAGAGTGATCAAAATTATCAAACCTTTTGCTAACATTAAGAGATTTTGAACTCCTTGAAGTTTCATCATATGTTGAGTAGTCTTCTTGATTATTGAGTTCCCTACTAACATTGCAAGATTGGAAAAAAGGGGTACTAAAAGATTGTTCAAAATCAACAATTCTTTTGCCAACATGAAGAAATTTGTTGCTAATTGGATTATTGTGAAGAGGGATGTGATCAAGAGGGAGGAGTTTTCCATTGTAGAAGAGTTCATCAGCTGTGGATGATGTGGTGTTTCTATCAATAAAGCTAGGCAACATTTGGAATTCAAATTCTTGTGGTTGTGGTGGTGATGGAATAGAGTTTTTGAAATGGAATAAAGAGAGGGTAGAATTTGAGCCAATTACCTCTAATTCTATGTAATCTTCTTCTCCATTTTCACATATTGAATGACCATATATTTGTGCATCTTCCATGGTATTCTCTCTCTCACACTATGTATGGTGGGGTGGGTGGAGGGAATATAGGAAGTGTAGTTGAGTTTTAAGAGGCAAAATGAAGGAGAAGAGAACCATTTATAAGGAGAGTAAGATTACATGAGTTATGTAGTAGTTATCGGTGTAGTAGTTATCGGTTTCAATTTATGTGAACTTATTTAATTAGGCTAGACGTTTAATAAAGATTTTTTTTATATAAAAAATTATAGCCATAAATATGTCATAAGATTTGTATCATATAAAACTTGAAACAGTGATTTCAAATATTTTACAACGACTATCATTGTGTGATTATATAAATTTATCATCGAGGATAGAACAAAGAAGTTTAAGCAGATTATTTTCAAATTTTAAAAAGTACTTATAAAAATAGACTCGTCAAACCATTATTTATTTTGTCTAATCGTTATACATAGATTATATACGATTATACAATTATTATTATACGTGTGTGGGTGGGGGAGGAGTTAGAAGTGTAGTTGAACTTTAAGAGGCAAATGAAGAAGAAGAGCACCGTTTATAAAAGAGGAAGATCGTATGAGTTATATAATCGGTTTGGGTTTCAATTTATGTGAAGTTATTGATTGGACAGAGTATATATGTATAACTTTTTTGAAACTTATAGTTTTCGGGAATATGCCATAATAATTACTTGTGTGATTAAAAAGTTTTTTTTTTATTAAAAGTAAAAATGAGAAGTTTAAGTTAAACTGTTTTCAAATTTAGAAAAATTATTCTTTGAAACATATCTTCTAAAAATAAATCACATAAATCGAAACTGAGGACTAAGCTTGTCCCTAACCCCCCTCCCTCCCCCATTTTTAAAAGTATCATTGGTCATCTTTTTATACTCAAGGCTCATTTTCAACGGTATTGTTACTAGTACAATAAAAACATGTACTTCTTTCGTCTCAAATTAAGTATCGTTTTTAACAAAAAATAAATTATGCCAAAACAATTATTGCCTTTAAAAATTCAAGATAACAAATACTAATTATTTCCAATTATACCGTTATATTAAAATAACTCTTTTTTAACCGTGCTCAATTCTCAAAATATTTAATAACAATTTACTTGGTGGACCTAAGAAATTGGATGTCTCATATCTCTTTATCAACACCAAAATTGAAGGTCGGTAAATAGAATTATATACATATATTTCCTATTCCCCCTTTAACTTGGAGAATTCAATTTGTATATATTGACATTTAAAAATTATCTATATATATTAAATAAATTTAAAAAGAAATTATAATCAAAGATATATTTATTCAAATGTTAATAATCGAGTTTGAAATTCAATATTTATACATAATTAATAATTTTTAAAAATATCGAATATATAAAATCTAGACAAAAATTGCTAGGTTCGGCTGAATTTATGTCATAGTAAGTTATTTTACTATTCTTTAGTTTCAAAGATGCATTATCAAACATCTAAAAAAAAAAAAAGGAAACAAAAAATAATAAGATCTATAAGCAGAGATAATTGCCCTATGAAGACTCATTTTCGCCATTGCTCCAGTGAATTCCCTTAACCAATTCAAATCGTCTAACACTCTCCCTTGTTATCTTGCTTACTTTACTTATTATATAATGCCTTCTTTACGACTTTCAACAATCAAGCCATTACTAAAGAAACTCATATTTAGTCAAGACATCGTCTCTGATACCAGAACTGAAATGACATACTAGCTCCCGAAAAATTATCAAGAAGCAAAGCGAAACATCCAAAAAAAAAATAATGTACTAAATAAAAAAGAAGGCACAATGATTAGCGATTGAGGAGTGATTCCTCTCTTATTGTCTCCCCCCACCCCCACGTACAGGAAAGGAGACAAGTTCAGACTCTATGGCATAATTTGCAGACCCCCACACCAATGCCTGTCCTTTTCCTATACAAGAATTAAAAGTGTGGCCTCTATATAGGTCTTGTCTGACACAATGACATAACTAACTCATCTGTACACTTAATTTTTGAAGTTGAAAAAATTTAACCAACTCATTAATTATATCTTGATGATAGTTATGCAAACAATTTTTTACTCATCACTCCGTTTCATTTAATCGAGCAGTAGAATAAAATTCCGCACACCTACAAGAGATGCATTGCATTTGATTAATATAATTTAATTAATTTTTGGAAAACATACAATAATAATTTTTCACATTTCTATCTTCTGACCGCAAACCTTTATGTTCTATATTATGATTTAAATTATCAATTTTAAATTTTAAAACTAGCAAGTATTTTGAAACAACTATTTTTTAGCATACCTAACAATTAAATATGGAACGGAAAGAGTAACACATCGAAGAAGTTAATTAAATAGATATATATTATTTCAAAGATAATAAATCAATCCATTATTTCCTTGCCTACATTATATAATTTTGTTTACCGTACAATAACATGTAATAATCGGTTAAATTATATTGACAACATGTAACTATTTATAAGAAGTCTAATAAGGTAACGAAGAAAATAGAGTAATAGCTTATAATAACCAGTTAAATTATATCGATAGGATAAATTTCTTACAATATTGTCGGCGTAGGTAACTTAAAAAGAAAAAGAGTTTTATACCTTAGTTGCATTAACTTTTTAGGAATTTAATACTGTCTGCAAACTAAAGTTAAACTTTGACTTCAATAATTAGGATTGTAGCCACAACTAACATAATTATATAAATTTAAAGAAGGGTCTCACTAATAGGATACATATAATAATGGTTGAAAGTTCAATACTACTTACCTTAAACTTACTTAGCTTTCCTACTTTTAATGGATTCTGGTAGCTGTTCTCTTTCAATAAGGGTGTTTTTCTTCTTGGAAGGATGTATTCGGCAGGAAGAAAAATATTTTTTAAATAAATTTATTTTCTTTCGACAAGCAAAAATAACTTACATCTTGTTGCATTTCAACTCACCACCACCCGGAACCAACACAGGACCAAAACCCCATCCCTGACCTGAGACTTGATCCTGGCCCGAGACTTAGACCAAGTTACGTGCTGGTGTCAGGTCAGGCCCTGGGGTCAGAACGAGGATCGGGTTGATCTCAGTCTTGGTCTCTGATTCTGATTTCGAGTGTCGAGTCGATATTGGGGTTAGGTCTTAGGTATAGGGTTAGGGTCGTCGCTTGGATCAATATTGGCTGGTAGTGAAGGAGAAGAGGGCTGGCAGTGAAAGAGAAGGGGAAGGAACTGACAATGAAGAAATAGTTCCTTTCTTTCCAAATCTGTTATATTTTGTAATATGCTTCTTATATTTCATAAATAAGAAAAACTATTTCTATATCTAATAATATAGAATCTTGGCAAATTCCACAACAACAACTCAACGTAATCCCACCAAGCACCGGAAGCGAAGCAGACGCAAACCTTACCACTAAAATGACAGAGCCAAAAGGTATAAAACATCGTACTGCAGTAATACACCCCCACTCCAAAAAAAAAAAAAAAGACTTAAGACAGGCTAATAATTTGTAGATAAAGACACATTAAAAAGGAGATTTGATAAATGTGGGCAGTACTGGTCAAGTCCACTGGAAAAATTTAAGAATAAAGCAAATAAAATCTGGAACCTGTGAGTGAATATTTCTCAGGCTTCCTGGTTTAGTCCTCAGCACAAACTTAGTAGACTGACTGACTATGTACTTGAATATTATGATCCTAAAAGTTTCTACATGATTCTGATATGAAATGCAGTTCCACAAGTTACCGCAATTCTACAGAATAAATACATGAAACTACATCCAGAGATGCAAATTGTAAGGAGCACATTCTGCTCGCTTTAGGACCTTAGATCTGACAGTTTCTTATCCTGGTGTACATACATGACTGCCCCCATTCATTATTAGACATGGATAGAAGATCTCTAAGTTTTGTTCTTAGGTGTTTCTATCTTTTCTGGGGATTGCCAGAGTCCCCAGAATTTAACTCATTTTCCAGCTCATCAAATTCCCAGCCGCCAATCTCTTCTGCAGAGTAGTCCTGGTTAATGTTTGCAGACTCGGATGCCAATTTTGCCAACTCTTCTTCATACATTTGCTCGGGTTTGGTAGTTGCTGGTTTCTTTTCCTCCTTTTCGCCAGCTGCAGGGGCTTCTGTTGCCCCCTCGATGGACTTGATGCACTGGTCAAGTGGAAGCTTATTGATGCCCCGACAGGCACCTTCTCTGCTTTGGTAGAATGTGGTTTGTTTTCCTCCTCGGTCTCAGTTGTAGGACCTGATATATTTTCATCAGGAATCCTATGAGAGATGAAGCATCTCCTCTTGGGTGGGGTCCTCCGGGACCTCCATTTCCAGTTCTGGTCTCTCAATAGATTCAGTCTTCTCAACTTTTCAATGTTCTCAAACAGCTTCTTAATCTTTGGATCATCTTTCTGAATGAAAAGAGAGAACAGGTAGATCACTTGATGGAGCTTGATATCCACAAAGCCACCCGAAACAGTAAAAGCATCAAGCATCAAGCAAACCTGATACTTTCCCATGTTGAGCATAGAACTGCTCCATCATGTTGTCGATCACACTAAAGATGGTTATAATCTGCAATAAGATGAGACATATACCTTAGGAATCTGGCTTGATATTGCGAGGCAGATGGAAGAAAGTACAAAGGGAGAGCAAACCAAACAAATGGACTCTGCACTGGCTTTTTCAACATTAAACACTTCAATATCGAAACTTAGAAACATTAAGGATTAAGTGTCATTTGGAAGGATAAAGAAGATTTCCAACTCATAAAATGAAAGGAAGGTGAAGATCACAGTTTCGGGAGCTCGGAAATAAGGATGGTGCCAGGTTGGTTACTCCAATAAGTGCAGAGTGCACAAACATAAGATATCAATTAGAATATAAATTTTAGCTGCTCCTAACTGGCGATTAAGGCACTTGATATAATTTTCAACACTAATATAGCCAAGGAGCAAGACCTCCACTAGATTAAGGTCTTGGACAGAAAAGTGGAGGCAAATTGAAGCTCGACTCAAAATGAAAACCACCCCATGAAGTTCACTGATTGCTCTCGAGCAGTCAATTCTTACCTTGGCTTCATAGTCCAGGTACTCCAACTCCAGACTTTTCCTAGGGCTCAATGCTTTTGATTCACCAGAAGCCGGACCCGATTCTTTGCTGAGCTGCTATGAAACAAAATAAGTAACAAGAACGTGACCAGAAAAATGTACAGGCTTATGAATGCAAAGAAAGATCTTACCTTCACCGAAACTCTTCAAGTTGTCCGCATATTTTCTAATACGATCAATCGAAGGCCTCAACTCTTTCTGTGCAAGCAACACATATTAGATCAAAGAGTTATTCTAAGTGACCTGCATAGACAAAGCTATAATCTTTTTTCAGACAAGTACCTCATAAGCAGCAGGTGAAGTTGCAAGACCAAGTTCACAAAATAATCTTCATATGCCTTTCCAATTCAACACTAGAAGAACAAAGACAGCAGTAATTACCAAAAAAAGAAAAAAATAGCAAGTTCCAAGTATATCCATTCAGGGTAAGGTAAAAACAAATTATAATATTAAGTGAAGCAATTTTAAAAGGTTCTTTTCTGAAATTTGGAAGAATGATCATGTGGTAAATCCTGTAACATACTTGACCTCCTTGTCTTTTGGTTCTTCTGTATAGGAGGACTGAAGAGCCCAGGCGTCCCCTCCAAAACTTGATCCATGAACTAAGAACATGTTCTTCCACTCTACATGAGCCAATGGACTTGGATAGCTCGCATTCCTACAACAATGTATAGAACTGATGGCCAAATGTAAAGAAGAACAATAGAGATCCATACCAGATACAACTCGAACTGGAGGTAGAAGTAAGAAAAGAAGAGTTGATTGTCAAAAGCAAATAAAAGACATACTCTAGTCTTTAAATGAGCAACAATCCGATCATTAGCTTCATAGAATTGGTCCCTCTCTTCTCGGGCATTATGAAGGCGTGCACTAGCTGCTGCCAAGGAGATATTGACCTAAAAGAACCCAGTTTAGTCAAGAAAATGACATGGCAAATTAGCACAATCTTAAAATGGAGAAAACTAGAGCTTATTTCAAACTCTTTTCAGTTAGTGACTTATCATGACCACCTTCTTTACTATCTCAACTTGGACAGGAATCACTGAGATAAAGGGTAATGCCTTACACGGAGACAAGTGGTGCAAGTCAATAATCATGCAAGTTGTTAGATATTAAAGTTGATTGAAGAATGCATTACAACTTAACTTCAAAAACTATATATTGCACTTATCCACATTCACATTTAGGTTATGTTCCACCGGAACTACACATACAGTGAGTATTTACCACCATCATTTTCAGAGTCAACTGTTTGCCTATATAAGGAACTAAATGTTTTTGTGAAAGGCACATTATCATCTTAAATTCAACTAAACATGTCCTACTATGTTGGAAACACTTGGAAGATAGAGCGGAATGTGAAAGTTCTCAATGTTACCATTATATCTTCCTTTTGTTACAAAGAGAGATAGAGAGGAATAATTGATAAAGCAGATGATATCATCTTACCATAAAATTATTAAAGAAAATAAAGGGCTGAATCAAAATCAGTTTGGCGTTGAAGATTCTTGGGGGTAGTGTACCATAATGGATACAATAAAGCTACAAAAGAAAGAACCCTACATGGTTAACATTTTCTGATTCCAAAAGGTTAGAAGCTTTCATTTAGAGATGATAATTTTTTTGTCGAGAGGTTGCCTGGCCTGTCGCACCATATCATTTGTGACAATTGATGCAATCATACTGGTATGAATTTTTATTCTTTGATTAGCTCAATGTCATTGCATGAAAAAATTATAGCAGAATTAGGGAGAGGCAAAGGTATCATATTATCCGAAAACAGTAGATGAGCGCACCTTGTCTTCATCTAACATATTAAACCCGTAGGTCTGTTCTGGCCTTCATCACCCAAAATAAATTAGTGTTCATATTCTCCTTTAAAAATGCTGTATATCGAAAACTGCCACAACTCAGTTCAACAACAACAACAATATCACAGTGAAATCCTGGCCAAGTGGGATCTGGGGAGGATGGTGTGTATGCAGCCCACCCCACACAAGTTGAAGTTCAACAACAACAACAACATCAACAGTGAAATCCCCCACAAGTGGGATCTGGGGAGGATGGTGTGTATGCAGCCTTACCCTACTTTGTGAGGCAGACGCCTAATAGACTCTCAGCTCAAGATACAACTTGAAGTTCATATGACGAAAAGAGATTGTCAAAGGTTGCGCATACATAATGATAACACATCTTAAATGTCCAACTCGTATGTTTAGTTGCAAACTGTATGAAGGATGGCTTCAGTTCTAACTTTATAGGTAAATAAGAATAAAATACTTTAAAACAAGGTACGGATGGTGACTTCAATCAACTGATTACCTGCTTCAATTGAGCTTCAATCTCATTCCTTTGTTTCTCCAGAGCTGAAATCTCAGCTATTAATTCCTGAAAACACAAGCAAAGGAACCATAACCTCAAATTTTTTAGTACAGGCAGGAGACCAAACTGCTTTCACTAACTTGTCAGGGCTAATAGCAAATAATAATTCAAAATATTACAGAAAGTAATCTTGAGGAACGAAGCATAAGTAGACACAGTATAAAGGGTATTTCATCTTCTTATTCTCTTCTTGGAAGTTATAACTACATATCAAAAGCAGTACACTAGAAATTCTCTCAAAAAACAAAAGAAAACCATGTCTTTTTATGTAACTACATTGGGAACATATGAATAACAATGTTCTGTAATGTCCTATACACATTGTCTTCTCTATTTCACCAACTTCACTGGTCTTGGCGACACGTAGCTCCTTAGTGCCTCCGCTTTCTGAATTCTGTCCACAGTATGAAATGGCAATAGAAGATTAGATATGTCGATACACATTAGCAATTTTTACAATAAGAAACAGCATAAAACACTTGATACAAGTCATCGTGGTATAGAGGGAATAAGGTGTAACAATGTTATTGTATTAAACTCATCAGACATTTCATGCTGATAGTCCAAATAAATAAACACATGATTAAATAAAACCTACTAATTGGAGATAATTTTGATTTGCCACAGAAAATCAAAACCTAATATTAAAGAGAAAACAATTTCAGTTGTCCACCATCATTTGCACAAGCACCTAACAGAATTAGATTCATCAGGTCATACGGTAGCCTGACCAGTCTGTTCTACTAACCACTTAGAATCCACGCTATACATTGGTAGGTCCAGCTTCTGAGGTGGATGACAACCCCAGTAATTCTTTGGTGCTTTTCAACAAGTGCCAGTATATTGACAAAATACTTTTAACATCTGTGAGGCAAACAAACTATTTTTGGGTAAGAGGCGTAATAATCTACTAAGATATTTTTTTAAAAGAATTATCTAGCAAGATATTAGATGAACTTCAACAAGCGAAAACCTCTTTCAAGCCTTTTTAGAGTGAGGAGTTTCCAATTCTTGAATGCATACAGAACTACTCTCAAAGTGAATAATCACACACTAAATTCAATTCCAACCTCAGAAAAGTAAAAGAAATGTTTCTAACTGAGATGCAGATACTGCCCCAGGATAAATGATGTTATTAGTCATTCTTACCAAAAGTGTTGGAGATAACCTCAGAGGTTGTTTCCAAAATGGAATACACTTTTCATAGAGTCTCCAAATTATCAAAATAACTTATACAGAGCCATGCTAACTTGGTATCAATCCCCCAAGTAGAAAACCCAAGTAATTTCACATAAATGAGGCCATTGCACTTTATCTAGAAATATATCAGATATGGTGATACAAAGTTCTTTTGGTTAGAATGGATCTAAATTTTACTCAAGCATCAAGCACTTTTGCATTCACCTCCTATGCACTTGAGGGATAGATGCCCCTGACATTATACCATAACTCAATATAAATAAAAGATGAAAAAGATTTTGTGCCAAAGGTGTGGCCTAGTGATCAGTGGGAGCTAAAGAGAATCATGAGGTCTTGTGGTTCAAATCTCGAAATACTCGGTGATTTCTTCTCATCTGCCTAAGCCTTGGTGGAACTTGGAAGAGTTATTCGATACTTATGCTGATGAGAGGCAACTAGTACCATTGGAATAGTCGGGGTGCAACGCAAGCCAGCCAGGACACCACAAATACAAGAAACAAATAAGTAGAAGATGAAAATTTTAAAAAGAAACATATATGAGGCCAAAGTCTTGGCCTTGTCAGTGACTAATCAAATATGTGCAGCTTTGTCAACTTTAACAAAACACAGACAGAAATTGAAATGTGCAGTTTTAACCTGTCATCTGAGACTCTTCATTTTGTTGTTGAGCTAGCAAGAGAGATTCAGATAATAACTTATCAACCTGCAAATAGTTGAATATTGCTTGAATCGTGTGGAAGATGCAAAGCACTAATTTGTGTAGAGGAATGGATATTTCATAGCCTCATCAATCTCACAGGTTTTTGTGTTAATAAAATTTAGTCAAAGAGAAATTATCAGAAGCATAATGCTTTCAGAGCATTAAAGGAACATGCTGACCTTATATTTTAAAGCATATTGGCACAGAAAATGTAAAGACAGGCAAACAAAGTGAAAAGCTTGATTTAACAACTGAAAAGAGCTGCCTTGATATCCACCATACCCTATCCCAACATATAGAAGCGGAAGAACTGAAGCAGCTATTTCACAACAATTAGTTGTAGAAGTAGAACTGTAGAACACTAAGCTCTTCATAAAAAAAGTGTAGAATACTAATCACCAAAAAGAAAAGGAAAAGAAAGATTTCAATGAAACCAGAATGACTCACGAGTGAAAAATTGAAATATGGTAAACTACGCCAACAATGGCATGCTTGATAAAAAAGTCAATCATGAGTTTGAGCTTAAAGATACGAGCCCATAACAATATCAAAGTAAATGAATACTAAATTAGAAAAAGAAAAAAAAACTATATAAGTACTAATCAAATACTTGAAAGAAAATTTAAAAAGAAATATTTCACAACATATGGGACGGACAACCCGAGGTTAAAAGTATACGCAGGCAGATAATATCACTCTTCGGGGCAAACGTTCCAGAGACTTGCAAACACTAATGTACATCACATATATGATATATCGAGTTTTTGACTGACAACATATGGAACAGAAGAGAAGTACATGCACTCCAAGAAGGAGACCAGGCCTTTTGGTTTCAGAAAACACACATGATCAGACTAAAGGAATAATATACCTTTGAGAATGGACTTCAGGAGAGTCCCTTACATTTAAGAGATTTTTTCTTCAGCAGAAGGCCTTGACCTGGAGCAGGTCCACATGTGCAAGTGCCGCTTTCAGAGCCTATTGGAAAATACAATGGTCATTCTACTATGTCATAAATTTCTACCACTAAATATAAGTAGGTTGGCCTAACATGTGCAGTGCTAGGGAAACTTTCATTCATTTCGGCCCTTATCATACTTATAATTAATGAAAGCCCCTAATGCAACATCTATCTTCAATAAGCTAATTCATAAAATAACAATGTTTTGAGAATTACGTGTTTGTGTTAAGTTAAGACACACTTATTTACCAATTATTTTAAGTCTATAGAAGTCCATTCCTGATACAATGGAAAATGAATCTCATGCAGTAACCTCATGTATCACTTTCCATGACCAAACACTACGATGAAAATAAAACATGTAAACTTCCTTCTAGGTAAGGCCTACGGAAGATAGTAACTCCCAGGCTGCTTGGTCGAGTGGAGTGGCCTTTCTGCTCTGGAAGGAAACATATGTTACCATCTTAGAACACAGGTCAGACCATATTTGGAAATTTTGAAAACAACTGATCAGATTTATGAACTGGAAGTAAGGAGAGAAACGCCTGAATGCTCCATGTGTTCTTTCTATGGAGAACATTTTCCATTATATAGAAGAATCAGTTATGTTTATCAAATACACATATGTAAAACACCACCTCCCAGATTTATGGTCACATTCCATTCCGGGACATCTCAAAAAAAATTCATCCAAGTAACAACATTTTATAGAACTTTCATCTAAACTCATTTAACAATTTAAGGTTAAAACATGATGCATAATTCATTGATTAATCCAACTTTAACCACTAAAATAGTTTCTCATTCTACTGCTTATATAACATGTGTTTGAATTAACTTCTTAGTCCCATATGCCAGATTGATTGTACCTAATAAAATAGGGTGGATGGAGCAACCAAATAAAACAGAACACCAATCAGGTTCACCTCTATTGAAGCCTCAGTCTCGTTGGAAATTGTTTCATGATCCCCACTTGCGCCCTTTTACTGTTTTTATTTCAATGTTGTTTATTCAATGTGAGACTGCATCAATTCTGCAGGTGGAAAGCATTTATTATAACCAAAACCAAAAAAAAACCAGGCCAAAAAGCAGATATCGATGGCACAATATCAAGGGGTTGAGTGGTAGCTCACTTGCAAGCTCCTCAACTTCAAAAGTGTTTAGTTCAACATCACAAGTGGCATCCTTCCCCTTCCCCTTCCCTCTTTCCTCCTCCCCTCCCTCCATAACAATAGAATATTTTTTTGAAATGGCAGAATATCAAACATGCAACCTGTATTTACCATTGTTAATAACCAAATCAAATTGTTTTAAAAATAGTCAAAATAGAATTCTTTGCTTGGATAAGGTCCTTGAAATGAGCTGTCTTTTTACATATATGGCAAGCCTGGGACAGAATTGGATCATAAACAAATTTAAGATCACAAAAGTCTCAAATGGTTCCTTGGTCGCGTTTCAAGGACTGGCTACCTTGCACCATATCTTAATTTTTTTTTTAAAACTGATATTCTTGTTACTCCAAAACTTAACACAAAGGGAATGCCCTTTGATATTCTACGAGTCCCTTTTTTCACTCTTGGAAGGCTCTACAACTATCATTTCATTTACATAGATGGATATAAATCAAAAGGAAATAAAATAGCGTCATGACTAAAAGAACGAACATTTCTTTGAAGGGTTGACAACGTCATGTTTAAATCTATTGTTGTTTCTTTCCATCCTAAATAAATTAAGTTAGCAGGAGCCTTCCCATCTCTCGACTTAATAAGATGCTACTTACTTATCATAAGATAATAAGACGCAGTTACTTATCGACTAAAGAAAAAGGAAACTAACAGCAGTCAGCCAAAGCTCTGAAAACAAGAAAGAAATTCCACTTCAAACTAATTAGGCTCCAACCCTGGGGTTCACTTATAAAAGATGTCAAAAATTTCAGGAGGTATAAGAAGCACACCTTCCGAGATCCGAAGGTTAATTTTCAACCCTGTGATGGCACTTTCGCAACCGCAATAGCTCCTCACGTTTTACCTGTCAATGGATTGAATGGAGAGACACCAAAATCAAGAGCTTATCAATTATGGCATATGTTTATAAAAGATGGAAAGACTGTCCCTAAATTACACTTATCTTAGTAGTTTGGATAAAAAGCTGCTAGAGACTTTGATGCACACTTACATTATGAATCATTTTCCCAGTGAGACAGGATCGCATGTGATCAACAGTGGTTTCAGTCAACATCAAAAGACCTGATTTCACAAAACCATTTTATTGGGATACAACCAGTTGAAGCATGTTATCAGTAACCAATGTATACATATGGAAATCACAATATCATGACTTATAAAGAAAAACTCACCAACACTGTGAATGAGACTTCATTTGCTCAAAATTAAGAACATGGTGGAGAAGGAACATACCGATTGCAATTTGAGGTCCACGTGACAAGTAAAAGCAATGAAAAAACTGTTGTGGTGATGCTGCACGTCTAGGCGACTAAAATATAAAAGCAGCTAACTTTCAGAAAAATAACAAGTCAACATAACATTTTATATTATTCAATAAAACATACCCTTTATAGGTGAGCCCTTGGCTTGCTGACAGACAATAGTTATAGCACTTCTTGAAAAGATTAAAGCAATCATGAAGATCAAAATTGAGCCAAAGTGAAACAGGAACAAGAGTTACAGGAGAAACCAAAAATAATTGCAACTTCGCTAAGCCGAAAGCAAGCAGGACTTAGAAAGTAGCATACCATACATATCGTTATGCCCTCCAAAGCTTTACTGTAAAGAAAGACATCAATAAAGTTCAGTGGCTCACCGCCGATCTCAGAATCGTAATAGAGAACCTATAAAATTTACAAACACGGGTTAAGTCAATCTGCATGAAACCAAATATCGCGAATGTAATATTTGAAGGATGAATGGCAATGGCATCAACAAGCAAATAAGTGATATGCAAAAGACAAGAGATCACCAAAATTCCATGGTTGAGTTTGCTCCATGTCTAAGTAACAAAAGTATAAAGAAATGACCTGTAACTAAAATAAGATAAGAGGGGGACAACAATCTAAATAATCAGATTTTTTCTCTGATATGGTAAACTCCATGCCAAAAACCCCCTATCCAAGAGCCCTACAGTGGCCAATTCCTAGTTTACTCCCTCAGTGACTCAAAGTCTCCAATCTTGTTGTTTAAAGTGGAGGGTATTTATCACTGTGCTATCTCCTCCTTGTCCAATCTAAAAGTCAGCACTAATTTGAGATGATTACATTCGCAACAAGTAGATAACACTAACAAAAACAAAAACAAAAATAATAATAATAACAATAGTAATAGTACACACACAAATAATAATCTTTCATACACTGCTCATGAAATAGTAGCAAGAATCCCAAGAACAGAAGCAGCAGAACTCATATAAAGCTTGTCACAACAAAAGTAGCTCAAAAAAAAAATCTGATCCTTGATCCGCATTTTCTTCTAAAATTATATTTTGCACATAATGAAGAGGCTACACTCTATTCACTGCTTCGCCAATATCTAACAAGATGATTTCTAATAGTGTGCTTTGATGCAGCAATAGTTGAGTACAGGAATCTAGTTGGTGCATGAAGCATATAATCAAGGGACATTAATCTGATATTATGCACAAGTTAATTCAATAGGAAGGTAATAGCAAGAGTCAGATAAGTTCCACAATCACGATCCAGCATGGTTCAAATCAGTGGATAGAGCCATCACAGCAGGATACAGGACAAAGTGAAGTCAGAGGCTGCTTTACTGATTTAAAAGCAGCAGATAGAGATGGGTGGAGAAGCAAAGATTTCGAAAGCAGCAAAGGAACCATGACGAAGGAGAACAATAGACACTGAGACCAACCCCTTCAAAAGATAATTCAATAAGATGAGACAACGGCAAGAAAATCAATGAAGGCAAATTGTTAGAACATTTATCTTTTCACCTCATCTGACTATCTGAGTGGTGAAAAAAGCATCCATACTGCATGGTGTCTAAGACAGAGTAGTCTTAAAAGAAGAAAAATCAAGTTTACTAAGATTGAGTTTTTCTTGTATGCAATTAAAAGACAATAATAGAAAAATTATGTCTAGAAGGAGCAAATTCAACTTGCTCTATGGTAATAGGAGGAAGCTGCAGAGCCAGAGCATTCAAGATCAATCTACTCACCAGTGGTTGTTTTCTTAGTTCCTCAGAAGGATGCTGCTGCTCATTGTTCTTCCCTTTATCTTCAACAGAAACCTCAGACATGTTATCAATTACTTTAAGTGCAGCTAACCACCTTTTCATCAACTGAACTCTCTCTGGTCCCTTGCAGGAAATAGAAGCTTCCTCCAATCTTTGGACTGTCTGTTTAAAGCTTTTGAAGTCTTATTCCCCTGTCATGAATAAATGAATTATCCATGCTTTCTTTATTTCAAATAAAAAAATGTAGTGCAATCACAAGGGTTCCTCGACATAGAATGGACAGCTCCTGCAGTTTCACGAAAGATTTTATTACCTGAGCTCTACTTGAGCTCTGTGCTTATATGTGATAGCCATGTAGCATTTCTTACTTTTTCTAGCCAAATATTTTAAAACTCTTTTTAGATTGATGTATCAGCAGAGAAAACAAATTATTTAGATGTATTTGTTTATTTTCTCTGATTTATATTAATACTTGCATTCAGTTATTCATTTCTGTAGTCTGCAATGCTGAATCCTGCGCAGGACAAGGCTCGTGCCAACTGTGTCTTCCTTTTCCTTGTTCTCTGCAATCCAATTCATCATAAAGCTGATTTCTTTTATAAGAAAAGCATACCGCCCAGCCCTCTAAAATCCCTCTTCCTAATAATCAAATCATTTCCAAGCCAAAACATCCTTCTGTAAGAATCTGATCCAGTTCATTATCTCAATCATGTCCCTGTATATGTTTGCTCAAAGTCAATCATTCAGACCTGTTCTATTCTTCCACCACATTTGAACCTTAGCTTTCCAATGTTATCAGGCCCTAAACAAGCAGGAAAGATGTAGGACGTAACTTTAACACCATCTCGGTTCATGAAGGTTCAGTGTTACTACCTAGTAAATAAAGAAAATCTCAAATGAGTTTGTTAAATTTGATCCTGGACAAACTGTTTCTAGACATGAGAAGTCACTTTCTAGCTGAAGAACCTTTCAGAAGATAGAGGACTAGTAGGCGAGATGTAAATTGGACTCGTATACAAAGAGAAACTTAACATGTAAATTTCATTTCACCATTGTTGTGGGCCTAAAATAATAAATCAAACCCCATCTAATAGCTTAGATACTTGGACAAGATAATCACACAATTCAACAGGGCATGAGAATACGCATATATCCCGGATTTAAGTTTCACTGCTCTACTCAATCAATTTAATACTTTTCACATGCTTGCCCCAAGAAAAAGAATCAAGCGCGCATGTAAGGAGGTTAGGAAGCATGTTGCATATCTAAATAAACGAACAGATAAATAAATGTATCCTCTCTCTAACAACCTTAAGGAGGTCACATACCAATAACAGTGACTAAGCAAGAAATTCAAAAATTCTTAACAATTTTAAAAGGATCATATTTCTGCTTACAAGAAAGGTGATAACAACATCCATTTGCTTCCATAAATTAAACTAATAATAATAAGCAACTCATCCTATTACCATTAAAGAGTTCATGGCATGATTAGCTACCATCCAACCATCTACCATAATGCTGCTAGTGTAAGCTTATGAAATTTCTCATGCTCTTTTTTTTTTCTAAAAAAACTTTACAGGAATATGTAAGGCAAAAGACTTACAATTGGAATGATATGGACATTTAGAAAAGGGGAAAGGTTGATTGCTTGATTTGTCAAGGATCCATATAGTCAAAGGGGAAAGGTTGATAGCTTGATTTGTCGAGGATCCATAGTCAATCCCACTATTTAGGATTGACATGTTCATTAAACTTACAGAATATCAGATTAAGCTTAACCAGCAGGTTTATGGAGCTAAATGATCAGAAACACAAAATCACCTCATCAGGAGTTTAATCCACATTATCAACAGATGCTACATGAGTCATCAGGCCCTAGAGACCAATAAACATATTCTTTTTCATTGTACAGCAGTCACAGGCATACGGAACATGTTCATCTCAGTTTTTGGTCTAAATGGGTTATGCCAGATAGCATTAAAGATGCACTGGTTAGTTGGAGCTCATGGAAGGTCAGAAAATCCATCAGGAAAGTACAGAAGATGATTCCTGCTTGCATTTCTTGGTGTGTCTGAACAGAAAGAAACAATAGAAGCTTTGATCTTCCCACACTACATTCTTAAGGCTAGAGTTTTAGCAAGTTTCTATAGCTGGAGCAATTTCTCCCGTCAATTCCCCCATGTTTTTCGGACTTTGTTAGCTCCTTAACTTAGATGGCCCTCTTTGTGATAGAGCTAACACTGTCTTTTGCTCTTCTTGATGCCTTATGAAATCCATTATCTTATTTTTTGAAAGAAGTGATCAGAAACACAAAATCTATCACATTCAAATTTTAATTGGTCCACACCTAAAATAATGTTTTGCAACCAACACATCGTTTCAATTCTCAACAGACTAGTTCACCAGTTTCTCCTTCTAATTCAGCTATACAAATGCACACTGTAAAAATGCAGCAAATTTTCTCCCCTTTCACACATGGACAACTATCAAGTACCAATATTACTTAAATGTACTGCTTATTCATCCCAAAGGAAACCGTCTAGTAGCTAAGATTCCACAATTTAAACTACAGAGAACTTCTGTACTTGATTCTACCACCTATTTGAAGCTCAAAATCAGGAATAACTGAAATAAACATTGATAGTAAAGAAATCCACACGTTTTCTTTTTCTATACTCTTCTGATTCTAGCAATATTTTAGCTCAAAAATCAGAAGAAGAAAAAAACTGAAATAAACATTGATAGTAAGAAACTTATTGTGTTCTATGTACTTGATTCTAGCACATAATTTAAGCTCAAAAATCAGAAGAAGAAAAAAAACAATGAAATAAACATCGATAGTAAAATAACTTACAATGCGATCCTGTAAGATTTTGGCGCCCTCGGCAAACCGCCTGGACCGACGGAGTCAGCGTAGTTCCTGACAGTGCGTGTGAGGTTGTTATTCCCAACCTCCACTGCTTATTCATGCTGATCTCAACCACGACATTTTCTTTTTCTCCAATTTCAGCTTCAAATTAGGTTTCTGCAACAGAGAAGAAAAAGGAGTCACAAAAATGGCGTCGATTTGGTGATTATTATAGTGAATAGAGATGATCGTGCATGCAGCAGATGTGCAAAGGTGTTGTGCTCTGAACAAAGTTGAGAGATTGTTGTGAATTGCGTGCGAAGAGCACTGTTGACATATCTGGTGGTCCACCATGAATGCAACTTTTTGTAAATTACACTTGGACCTCGGAAGTTTTCTCTTTCTTTCAGTTTTAATTGAGATAATTGCAGTTTCGATCCCAAATGATAGTAAATATATGAACTACATTAATCTTTAATTAATTGAAACGTGCATTTTGGACGTGAATATTCATAAATTTATCAATTACTTCACCACTTGGATCGTGTTGGTTGGTTGAATTGAATATTTTTACTTTCTCATATCGGAATATTGATCAAATATTTTCGAAAATATTTTTCTAAGAAAATAAGTTTCTTAAAAATATGTTAAAAATGTCTTCACTAACGAAAATAGTGGGAAAACAAGCCAGACCAACAACGCTCTAATGTCATCTCCACCCTCCCAACATACATCATCTTCACCCCACTATAGTCACACCCTACATTCCCACCCAATTCTTTTCATAATATTTGTCTAAATTATATAAATGCTTATTGTGATATTATTTTTTTACTTACCTTACAGAATAAAGAAACTAAATAAGAAATTCACTTATTTTCTGTGTAAAATATTTTTCTTCATACCGAACACACCCTTACTGACTGGGTGTGTTATGTTAAATTTGTATAGTTACTCAGATCTGACAAAGAAAATAATTCTAAAATAGCCCTAAAATAAATTACTTATACTAATTTATATAAATTTTGGTTATGCTATAACTATTTAGCCCAAAGAAAATATGGGCATTAAAGTTAGGACAAGCATAACTATTACGTTTATATTTTTATTTTTAAGTGGAAAATACTCTAGCATAAAAATAATATAAAGATGCTTCAACGAACTTGTTTCTAATTTATGTGTATTATACTTTAATATTTAGATTTTCTATGCTAAGTAATTATTGTTTATTTTTATCAAAATAATTATTGTTAAAGAGAAATGAGAAAAAAATATAAGGAATGTGCATAAGTAAAAAATAATAATTAGTTTTTTTTCTGTTTTTGTTTAATTATTCAAAATTTGCAACATACTGATCTGATTAATTAAAATTATGTTTTCAATGAGTAAGTAATTTAATTTGGTTATTCATACGCTACTACTTCTCTAACCTAATATTGTTCAAGTATATGAAATAGAAAATGGATGCAAACATGTGGCTGTAGAGTTGATATGAATCACAAAATAAAACCTTTTCCAATTTAAACATTAATAAATGAGCGTACACATGCATTTATCAATTACTAAATAGGTTGGAAGGTGAGATGTTCTCCGATATGATAGAAGGGTTGATTGGTGAGAGAATTGAAAAATTAGGTAGCTATTCTTTATGTTTCAATTTATTTAGCTTTACCCGAAGTATATACAAAAATTAAATTAAACCAAATCAAACTAATAAAAAAATTAAAAATATTTTTAAAAAATAAAAAGTTAAAAACAACAAAAACTTTAATGCTTCCTGTCCATGGATCAAGAAAAGATTAATAATTAAAAACTCAAAATATTTTTTAAAATATATTTTAACTATTTAAATAATAATTAAGATTTAAATTAAAATAAAGAAAGTATTATTATTTCAACCTATAATAATAATTTACTCAGTATATTCCTTATTAAATAGGATTGGAGTACTATTTCAGCATGGAAAAATTAAACTACTTTCAACAGCACATGCAATAGCCATGCATGTGGAAACTAAGAATTTTGGTGGCGACAGAATTAGGTAAGTTTTCATCGTTAATTAAAAAATTGAGTTCGAATATAAATAAATAAAAAAGGGTCATTTGCATTTTTATTTTGATTTTTAATTTTTAAGAAAATAGAAATGTGAAAAAATTTTTTTTTGTGAAATTCATAATTTTAAAAATTTCATATCATAATATCCTATTAATTTAGCAAGCATATATTTAAAGAACTTATGTCTGCTAAGTATAATTTCACTTTAGCAAAAATTAAATACCAGTCCATTTTGAAGGGCAAAATTGTGCAATTAAATGTGAAGGAAAAACTATATTAGGGACCATTTTCCCCTTAAATAAGCCTTATGTAAAATTATACAAATGAAAATAAGAACTATATTAGGGAACATTTTACTCTTAAATAGTCTTACGCGTAGCAAATCAAGAATATTGAGTTCAGTAAAATTTATTTATTTACCTTAATTTGACACTAAATACTTAAAAATATATTATTTTTTTTTTGAGTATTTGGGTACTTCATAAATTGTGAGGAGGAGTAATATAAAAACAGTAAGAGCACATACATCAGCTTACAAACTTTCAAACCCAACTTTTGGAAAACAATTATTGTTAAAGATAAAATGAGAAAAATATAAGTGAATGTGCATAAGTAAAAATAATATTAATTTTTTTTTCTGTTTTTGTTTAATTATTCGAAATTTGTAACATAATCGATATACATTAATTAAAAATTATGCTTTCAATGAGTAAATACCTAATTTTGGTTATTTGTATACGCGTACTACTTCTTTAACCTAATATTATTCAAGTATATGAAATAGAAAATGATGCGTATATGTGGCCGTAGAGTTGATATGAATCACAAAATAAAATCCTTCCTAATTTAAAATGAATAATGATGCATGTCATGTGTTTATTGAATTAATACAAATATAATGAAGGTGAGTAGATGTTCACCGATGCCATAGAAGGGTTGATTCGTGAGAGAATTGGAAAATTAGGTAGCTATTCTTTATGTTTCAATTTATTATTTAATTCGTAATTTATATACTTAAAAATTACGAAAATATGCATAAATCACGGTAGTAATTAAAACTCAAAATAATTTTTAAAATATATTTTAACTATTTAAATAATAATTAAGATTTAAATTGAAATAAAGAAAAAGTATTATTATTTCAACCTATAAAAATAATTTACTCAGTATATCATTAAGTAGGATTGGGAGTACTATTTCAGCGTGGAAAATTAAAACTCACTTCAACAGCACATGCATGTGTGCCAGCCATGCATGTGGAAACTAACAATTTTGGTGGCAATGAATTAGGGTAAGCTTTTCATCGGTAATTAAAAATTTTGAGTTTGAATATAAATTAAAAAAAGGATCATTTACACTTTTATTTTGATTTTTAATTTTTATTCTCTTAAATTAAAAATAATAATTATGACGCATGTTTTTATATTTTCATATCATAATATCTTATTAGTTTAGCCAGCACATACTTAAAAGAATTATGCCTGCCAAGTATACTTTCAATTTTGAAGTAAAATAAATTAAATACCAGTCCATTTTGAAGGGCAAAATTGTGTACTAAATGGAAAAAACTATATTAGGGACCATTTTCCCCTTAAATAGGCCTTATGCAAAATTACACAATTAAATGTGAAAATAAAAACTATATTAGGGAACATTTTACTTTAAATAGGCCCCTACGCGTAGCAAAATCAAGAATATTGAATTCAAGTGTAATTTATTTATTTAATTTTAACTTGACACGAAATATTTAAAAAAATATTATTTTTTTTGAGCCTTTTGGTACTTCATAAATTGTGAGGGAGGGAGTAATATAAAAACAGTAAGAGCACACACATCAGCCATAAACGTTCAAACCCAACTTTGGAAAACAACTTGTAATGAATTTACCAAAAGAAAAAATGTACTGAGAAGTATTTTCGAGCACATTATTATGATACTATTATCTCTAGCTTATTACTATTATGATTATTACCTTCTCTTGTTTTTACTTCCCAATAACAAGCAGAAATAAACAAAAAATCCTAAACAAAAAACCCCATGCAATTGTTACTCACAGGGTACCTATTTATTCAGCTTTGAGTGGATCCCTTGCTGCACCAATATATCTGCACTTGTCAGTCATATTACGTGGAATTTGTTATCCTTACGTTCAGCGTTTTGCTTATACTGTCTAACAACTTCACTTTCAATGAATCCGGTACGTCCCCGAGCGGGCTGTTATCGAACAATTGTACCTCTACGAACGAAGCATTTCGTGGGTCATTGAATTCGTTTTGTAACACTGCTTGCACGGGTATTTCACGAGGGAGAGGTAATGGAACCATATCCAGTAAGACGGGATTCTGTCTCGGTGAAGGAAGAAACCGCTGAAGAGAGGTTATGAGCACTGCTACGAATGACTGTGTAAACTGATCATGACATGAGGGACGATGCCGGAGAGGAATGTGACGAATGAATTCCCCGCCCAGAAGGACGCCAAGACGACACAAAAGTAGAACAAAACCCCGATGCTCCGCCGTCTAGGCCAACAGCCCAGAACGTCAGGGCCGCGAATGATAAAGCGAGAAATATCAACGATGGTAGCGAAATCAAAGCGTGGGAGAGGCAGTATGACGATCTCCGATACGTGCTGTAAGTCGTTTCCAAGGAAAATGTACCTCTCTCTTGAATGAAAACGGGCAAGGCTTCCGCGCATGTATAGTAAGTTGCTGACATGGCGAGCGAAGAACCCGATGCGTTCCTGTATACCTTTAGGGGAATCGTCAAGTCGCCAGAACATGGTGGCGAGGATGAAACCGGTGACCATTACTACCCCGGAAACGGTAACGAAGAAAATCTCCGGCATACGCCATGAGTTTTTGAATGTTCGATTTGACAGCACGGCCATTTCGGTCCATATTGGATTTGCAAAAGCAGGAACCATAGCAGTAGGATTGCATAGCATCAGTCGTTGCACCAGGAACCAATTTCCCTCTAGAAATGCTTGCACTTATTGCTTCCTTTAGTGACAAATCATATTTCGCCGGCGTTGTTTCAGAATTCCGATTAGTACTACTTTTGGTATTTTGCCGTGTTTTGTTGAAATCAACTGCTTTTTGTTCCATCAGGTGAGCCTTCGAGTTCACGGATAAAATCAAGAGCGAACTGTTCTGTTCTCTTTCTGGAATTGGATGTCCAAAATCCGCGAAAATTGGGGCAATTCGACGGCGAACCACTGTAAACAGTTTGTCCGCGTGATAAGAAATCAACCGATCAAGTAAACCGGAGAATTCGGTAACTTGGCTGATGAATTGACATGACTACAATACTTCCACTCTGTGCGATTCGCTGAAGAACTTTAATCACCATGAAAGCACTGGTGGAACTGACCCGAGGCTGGTTCATCGAGAAATAAGATGATCGGGTCATGGATGATGTCAATTCCGATTGAAACTCGCCGTCTTTCACCGCCGGAGACTCCACGGCGTCCTTCTTCATCGCCAATAATTGTTTTGGCGGCGTTTCGGAGTCCCAATTGATCGATTAAAGCTTGAACCCTACCTTTCTTCTTTGATTTCGACAGAGTCCGTGGAAGACGAAACCTCGCTTGCAACATTAGCGTCTCCTCCACTGTGAGCATCGGATAAAGGAGATCGTCTTGCATTACGTACGCAGATATCACTTTCAGCAACTTCGAATGCAGTTGCTCGCCGTTCAATTTTATCGCCCCTTTCAAGCTCTCCTTCGCAATTCGATTCGCTAACGCATCGATCAGAGTCGATTTCCCAGAACCAGACGCACCGAGCACAGCGAGTAGCTCTCCGTCACACGCCTCCCCTGATATGCGTCATTCAAAGCAGCTTCGTCCTCGTGACCGGCGCTTCCTCTGTGCTTTCCCGGCTCCGTCTCTGCCGGATATCGCCGGAAAACCAACTTTCCGGCGGACTCTCACGCTGTACGTGAGGTTACTAAATGACAGTACAAACGGAATAGACTGCTGCAGCGCCGGCTCCACCGTCAGAACTTGGTGAACTGGAGTACTTTCGTCGCCGGCGACATCTTCAACGTTCTTCAACAACTGACCAAACGTCGGCATTTCGACATTTCTACCATCTGTCTCCGATCATAAAGGGGTACGCAATCTCTTACTGGTGATACATTCTGCGCTACAATTCTTGACATTTTTATATATTTATCTCTATAAAATCTCTATTTTCTTTTCCGATGGATATGATTAAGATAATTTGTAATGTACATGGTTTGGTAGTGTTATAGAAGAGAGGGCAGCGGAAAAATGGCGGTAGAGTGGGAACTGAATTTTTTTTCCAGAGTTTTCACGGGTGGGAAGGAAGTAGATGATGATGAAGACTTTGTGTATGGAACAAGAAAAGAAAGAAAAGAAAGTCTCCCACCATTTAAACTACTGGAAGCTTAGGTCTCCAAGAAAATTAAAAGAGCAGACAGCTTACTATACGTAGATTTATGGATCTTAATTAGTATCCTAACAAAGGGTTGATTTGCTGATGGGTTCTATTGAGGAGTAACAAACATGTTGATCGAATCGGGGATATGGGTGGAATTGGAAAAATGAATAAAATATTTTATTTAATATGAATAAAAATGATATAAGGAATATATTATCTATATTATCTGGAGTTACTTTGAAGATTTTGATTTCATGAGTAATTTAGCGGTGATTTCAAGAAATAAGTTACTCAATTCTTTATTCATTATTGATAATAATATATGAGTTGTAGCCTCTGTAATTTATCTATATTTTACTCCATTAAATTACTCATATTTTAAATTAACAATATAAGTTGGCTTATCGAGCTGAGGAAACAGTCTTAAAAATGTAAGGTAAGCCGTTATGCATAACAAACTCTTTATCCAATCCTTTGAAACCCCGAACATAAGTAAGCTTAGCACCAAGCTGCCCTAATATACTGACTCATATTTAGCCCATTTTTAAATCATGAGGTATCCAACTCATTTAAAATGGACTCAAATTGATGGATAACCACATATATTATCCATTTTGCCTAGAGCCGTCAAAATCCATTTGTCTAGAGCTATCAAAATAGGCTACTCCCAACCCAGTCATTATTAGGGTAGGGTTGAGTTAAGATTTTCTAAGCTCATTTAAATCAAGGGTTTCTATAAACCCAAATTTCAAGTCGCCTTGTTGGCGCTGTGAGGCTTGACCGAGTACTGGGTTGAGGTCGGCTCAGGCCAAACCACTATTTAATTTAAACTAAAATTTAAAAGAAGATTGTGAAAAAAAGTAAAAAATTAAGGATAGTGATTACCGAATAAGTCTTAATACCTTACACATTTACTTTACTAATTAAGCTAAGTAAATTCTTAATATTAAAAATTCTCGCTCACCAAGAATAAAATTGCATTAATTATGAAAATGTTCAAACACTTGTTGCAACCGCAATCGGCTACACGACTTTACTTAAATTCAAAGTGGTAATGTTTTGAAGTGAATTTGAATATTATTAATTTTGATATATAATTATTTGATAATGTTTAACTAATTAAATTTGCTTATAATGTAGATGAAAAGGAAGATGTTAATTAAACTAATTCTTATCGCTGGATTCAAATATGTTTTAACATGTGTTATGTTGAATATGTTTAAGTTATTGTAGAATTATGTACTTTCATATAATCATACGTTAGAAATATTGATAAATCGTCATACCTATGTTTAAATGTATAATAAAATAAAATTCTCTTATAAAAGAAAAAATCGAAAACGGTGGTGGTTAGCTCGCCCCAACCCCGACCCATTTAGGGTCGTGGCTTACCGACTATTTTAAGCCCTTTAAAATTAAGGGTCGCCCGTCCTAGTCCATCAAATTTCTTGGCCCGTTTATACTTAGTCGACGCATTTTAACAACTCTAATTTTGTCTCTAGTCTATTCATAGATTTGATCACCTCTAGCTAATTTCATAAAATATATGTTATTTTTCATCGGTTAGTGTAATAATTATTCTTTTCCATTCAAAATAAATGAATTTTTGATATTTTTTATGTTTCAAAATGAATAAATTTTTTAAAATATATTAATTATTTTTTTTTTACCAAAAATATCTGATTTTTCAACTATCCCTAATTTTAAGAAAATCTTGATGAAACAAAAAGGTAATATTGCTAAATTACTTCTTGATTAATGTCACTAATCAATTTTCTTAAAGGGTCTGTCATACTTTAAAATTCATTTATTTTGAAATGTAGTAGTAGTGGTAGTGTTGGATTGATGATTATAAATAATAGGAAAAACACACAATCTCTTAAATTTGCTCCTATTTTTTTTTCTAACTCTATTTTCTTTTCGCTTTAACCTCCAACTTTAATTTTCATGTTCCATTTAAACACAAAATATTTTTTAAATTTTTTTATCTTAATATAAAAATATATTAAATTTATCAAATATTATTTAATTTTCAAAATTTTAAACTTTGGTGTGATATCTTTATTACTATTATATATTAAATTTGAGAAATGTGTTTCTTTAAAAATAAAATAAAAAAGGAAAAGTGAGATAAATAAATCAAAATTAAAAAATATTAAAAAGGATTACAAGTTAATTATGCATATGGAATTGTTTGATTATTAATTTAAATTAAAAAATTAATAATATTAAAATTAATTATCTCAAAATTATAGTGTTAAGTGAGATAAAAAGAAGTAAATATCTTTGATGAATTGTGGAGGATGGGAAGAATTTTAAGACCATAAGGAGTGAGATGACCTAATCTTATATCTGCACGTCTGGTTTTAGTGGGGCTGCGGTTAGGGGGTGTGTAGGGACACGTGGCAGTTGTGATTTGAGCAAAGTTGGGTCATGTGGGGTAGGGTTAGAGGACACGTAGGCAGTTGTTATTTGAGGTAAGTTGGGTCATGTGGACACAAAGGATGTTTCTTTATGCCAAAGTCTTCTGTATTTTAGGTGTGGATGGTAATCTACTGACAGTAGATAACAACCCTCCCCCCCCCAAATTACTTTCATAGGTGTGTTCTCTTATATTTGATTATCCTGAAATTGTTATATATAATCTAGATGGATACACTACGAGAGGTAGGGTTAGGTCGTGGGGATGGTCGGCATGAAAGTTATGAGATTGGGGATGAAGATGAAGTATATTAAAGGCGAAAAATACATGATCAATGTGGAATGTTATTTATAGAACTTGTTGATTCTATTTCTATCAAGAAAAGTTTCATTTTCCTTATTTTTAGAATTTATTTTTCTACATAAAATATTTTTTAAAAAAATTTTGAACTAACCTAACATGAAAAGATCAGAAAACATTCTCCGCCCATACAAACAAATTATTAACCTTGAGTAATCAGTAAAGGGGGAGCCACGTGAATGTGCCCGCATAAATGCAAAAAGGCCGCGTATAATAAACCTCGTGGCCCGATCCTTTTCCGAACTCCGTGCATGCGGGTTTTAATGAATCGGGCTGCCCTTTTGCTTAAGTCAAGACATTAGAGGAGCACAAAGTGAGAGGTTGTCGATGAGGAGGAGTAGGGTTAATTGAAGGAAGAATTGAGAAGAGGTGATTGGACGGTATATATGACACAACTTCATCTCATCGAAGACATAAACCTAACTAAGAGAAAAATATGAAGATAGAGAATTAAGATAAATGATTAATAGGTAATTGAACAATTTCTTGCTTCTAGTGATAGAGCAGGGTTCTAGTTTGAGCAAATGCGACCGCTTCCCTTTCTAATACATTATCTATATTATTATGCTTACATCATTCTATTCTTCAATTCTATTACTATAATTGTTTTTGTCTTTTTTGGTTATCGCATTTATATTTTTACTGCCGGCACCTTTTTCTTCGGTATTTCATCGTAGCTTTTTTACTGCGTATTTTTTGCAAAACGTGTTCGTAAACATGAGTTTCTTAAACTGAAAGTCTACATCGAAATTTTACCTCTCTATTCACAAAGATATACCCTTTTAAACCGGACCTATAAAACTATAATATATATTTTATTATTATTATACTCATAAATCATATAATATATGATAGAGGTATCGGTCAGATAATTAACTTGTATTTAAGCAAATTAAAATAGATTGAATCAATAAACAAATTTGATAATAACAAGCTTAAGGTTTGTTTGGATTAAATGAACAGGGTTAATTGTTTGAACAAAATAATAACTCAACTGTCATTTTTCATTCATTCATTTGTTCAATTTACCATAATAAATTAATAAAAGTTTTTTCCATTATTTACCATCACTGTATCAAACAAATTTCCAAAAAATATTTAATCTTTCTGTTTTGAGAAGTTTTATTATGGTTAAACTTAAAATGCAGTTAAATTTAACCAAGTTTTGAGATGAGTGACCCTTTAAAAATGACCTGTCAATAAATAAATAAATATGAATTTAAACAAATTAAGTAATAAATTATATAGATGGGAATAGCAATGAACAAATTAATGTCACTTGATGTGTTTGGTCAGTTTTGTAATAAGGTGTTTAAAAGGAATTGGATTATATATTTTTGGGGAATTAAAAGAGTGATTGATTGAACAAAAAAAATAATCAAAAATCGACGTTTCGAATAATTATTTCTACATTGAAAAAGACTAATGCTATCACAAAGTGAAAAAGTAGTTTACCCATTAAGTTTATATTCGAAAAAACAACAAATTAAACTGCATTTACATAATATTTGTATCGCATTGCCGATATCTAATGTATTTAATGTGATTATTAATTTCATATTTTGGACTATTAGAAACGATTGAGAGTGATACTCATATTTATCCTTACAAATCTAAACATTGTTAGATGAATTGAATTGAAAATTTTAAAATTTTAATTTAATTTAATTTAACCTTAAAAATTTACTCATAGAATAAGTAAAACATGGTTGAAAATTTTAACAAATTGATGATTATGATTCGTTGGTGGTTAAAATTTAAAGTTACCAAAAGATTTGATCAGCTTAAATTGTAATTTCATAATTGAAGTTTGTATGAGATCAAACACAATTTTTGTATAAATTATATATTTTTTTTATTTTTTTTATTTTTTTTAGTTCTTTTCTTATTTTAATTATTATGATAAATATAATTTGTATAAATAGTTTAATATTTTATATTAAACGGTATATTTTTATAAAAATCTCATTAAACTTATATTTAATTGAATTATTACTATTAGTAACTTTAATTAATTAATTAATTTTTATATATATAGATGAATAAATTGAACTCTGCAGGCAATTGTTGTTCCATAATAGGAGTATCAATAGACAAAGAAATGATGCTATTAAATGATGTTGAACTAGTTTGGCAGCTGCTCATCAATAAACCTACTAGCCTCCTTAATTATTGCATAAATGTCGGTTTAAAAATTAAGATATAATTTATTATTTATTTTTATTATTATATTTAAATAGTGATATAATAAAATTTTTATTTAATTTATGATTTTTTTAATATTTTTATAGTATTTAGAAAAGTTAAAATTGTTGATTGTGTTTTTGAATTTTTTTAATTTTGGAATTAATTTTTTATGATATATTTTTAATGATTAATTTTATAAAAAAAAATTCTCAGAATAAATAATAGATTACTGGGCAACAACAACAATATACTAGATGTTATTTTATAAATAAAGTCTACAAAAAATAAAGTGTACGCGCGCATATCTTATTTCTATCTTGTGTAGATAAAAAAATTATTTTCTAGATTATTAACTCAGAGAAAAAATTGTTATTTTTATTTAATTTGGGGAGAGTGAGTCAAATAAAGGGAGGGTGGGTGTGAGAGGGGGAGGGAGGGGAGGGGAGGGAGGGAATTACAAGATGGAAAATTGAATTAATGAGTTGAAAATTTATAGAACAACCACTAAACTACTAAGGTTCCTCGTAAAAGTCTCTAAATCAACTTCTAAGCAAATACATGACAAAGTAACAATAGTGGAACAACCGAGGTTGTGTGAGATGGACGTGTATTAGATCTCTCGGGTTCGAGATATGAATATAGAAAAAATTTGGGTCATTTGCAATTTTTTCTTTATTTTGTGTTGATTTTAAATTTTTATTTCTCGGCACAATTAACTTTTACGTAGAGCATAAATTTATATTTTCTCATCATAACATTTCACAAGTTATGCCCCGCATCTTAAAGAACTTATCCTCTGCTAGACAATAAGTTTGATTTTTAGAGGCAAAAACAAAAAACTAGCTTATTTAAATGACAAAAATTAAAGACTAGCCCATTTAAAGGACAAATCATGCAATTAAAATGAAAAATTTTATTAGAAAAGCGTTTTATCTTCAATGAATTTTCCCGGCATCTATCGAAAACAGTCTCTCTACTTCTCGAGGCAGGAAGGGTGCGTCCAAGGTACATTCTACCTCTTTCTCAAACTCCACTTAACAAAATTTTACCGAGCTATTATTATTATAAGCAATACACTTTTAAATTAATCGAATCAATATAAAATCGAAATTAGAAAAAAACAAACAAAGACAATAGTGGATAGAAATTAAAGGATATTTATGACCTAAATTTGAGATTGGCTGAATGAAGAAAGCATCCAGCAAGAACCCAAATTTTAGTCAATAAAAAGCTATATGTTCCAACTTAAAAAACTCGAGTCATTTATACTTTTGCCCCATTCTATTTTAGTCTATAATTTTATTCTTTAAAATTAAAAAATAAATTATAAGACATAAATTTATTAATTTCGTGATCATAATATTTTTATAAATTATTTCTTGCGCCTTTAAAGAGCTTATGTTTCATTAAATATAAGTTCAACTTTTAAAAATAAAATTAAAATTAATTTTATTTGAAAACAAAATTTTAAAATCAGCCTATTTAAAATACGTATCGTACAATTAAATTTAAAAACTCCTCGACAAAATACCCCCCTCTAAAAGTTAATGTTCCTTTTTGCTTAATTTGACTTTAAAACGCACAATTATGTTATGAATTTCCAAACTTATATAAGTAAAAGAATTTTATCCAAGCATTTGCTGCTTTTTAATAACACCCTAATATTAAATCTTATCTGAATTTGAATTAATAGACTCGAAATGAGTATTGAATGCCAAAATGGATATAAAATAAAAAAGAAAATTGAGATGGAATTGTTGTTTTTTCTTTATTCAATGTTGATCATGTGATTCAAGGTGAATAAGTTAAATTTCCACACATATAACAAAATTTTACTCGCTTCATTGATTTTTATTTATTTATTTATTATATTAAAAAAATATTCATAATTATTAAGTAAAATAATATTATCTTAAAAATATTTATGTATAAATTAAAAATATTACGAGGATAGTATGCGGTGAAAATTGAGAGTGGAGAGGAGGGGGGATTGTAGGTGTTAGGCGAATGAGAAAGAGATAATGAACTTGAAATGTCAATTCACGAAATTTTTTTATTTTTAAACAAATAGAATATTTATTTTAATTAAAAACTTAAAAACTTCAATTTTAAAATATTTTTAACTAATAAAATATGAAAAAAAATTGAACCAAACACACTCTTTAAGTTTAGTTTGTCACAAACAATGAAGCTACCAGTAGCTGTATCCTTCCCAAACCAAATTACTAGCTCTCCTAATCTACCAAACTTATGTTAAAAATATTGTACCAATTAATAAACAAAGTCCAACATTTTTATAAAATTTAGGCAAGAAATTAGAAATGTGTTATAAGTAAATCGTTTGCTATTTGTTATTAAGATTGATCACTTTTATAACGGATTATATTAGTATAGATTAATATTATAACCGTAATGCTTTTCGTGCAACTAGTTTTATACATAATTATTTGTAGTTATTTTACAATAACAATAATATATATGGTGTAATTTACAGATAAGGTCCGAAAATAATAAAATGTGCACAACTTTATTCATTTCTTTATGAATAGAGCAATAGTTACGTTTCGATAAACCTCTGACTAAGCAGTTTGTAGTTATCTTCTATGTAGACTAAATTGTTAATATACTGAAGTTAAACTTGTTCGTAATTCAAACTCTTATTCTCAAACAAGTTAAACTAATAATTTGGTCTCCAACCCTGTATGAAAAAGATAAAATCGAGCATTAAAGATAATTTCAAGACGTAAACTGAAGATAGTATTTTTGGAGAAATATAATCAAGAAAATTGGAATATTAGTTCGAATAAGGTAAAATCACTTTTTTTAAATAAAAAAACTTCCTTGTCAAAAAGTCTTCCTCACCAACTTTCTTTGTTAAAATTCACAATTTAATTAAACCAAATAAACTAACAAATCATAACAATGAATATGATTTTTAATTCTTAATTAGAGGGTCTTGACTTCAAATTTAAAATATATAAAAACCTGATATAAAAACGCCGCTTTTCTTAAACAAGCTATAGATAAACACGAATTCAAATTAATAACCAAAAATAAAAAGAAAAAAGAAAAACTTCACCATTTAATTCCGCTTCCCCAAACTTTTCTAATAAATGCAGTGTACTAAGGTGTTAAGTTGTGATAATCTCGATATTTATACTAATAACAAATTTACCGCACAAGCTAGAAAGTCATCAATGTTGATAAAGCTCAGATTCCTAAATAATAATTTGGTTTGTATCAACTTTAATTTGTAATAAAATCTCAATATTTATATTAATAGAGTAAGAATTTGGTGTATATCAATTTTAATGTGTGATAATATCTCGATTTTTATATTAAATAGAGTAATAATTCAGTGTATATCAATTTTAATTTTTAATAATATCTCAATATATATATTAATAGAGTAATAATCGCGTATATCAATTTTAATTTGTGATAATATCTCCATGTTTATACTATAATAGATTAATAAATTGATATAACAATTTTAATTTGGAATAAAATCTCAATATTTATACTAATAGAGTAAGAATTTGGCGTATGTCAACTTTAATTTGTTTCCATTAATTAAGATATGTCGATAATAATTTAACGCTATATATATACATATTTATACCAGTGTTTACATAATTTCACCAAGTGTGAGGGTAAAACAATGCAATAAGATAAGAAAGGTCTCATACACTCTATTCACTTTAAATCCCACACGTGAGAATAATAATAAATACTTCCCGCCCACCTCATAATATCTCGGAGGGAAGAAGAGCGACCCGCCAAAAAAACATTGCAATAGAGAACTCTTAGCGGAAATGGTTTCCTGGCCTATTGAAAAATGAAATGCATAGGGGACCATCCTTTGTTGCGGCATGCTCCTCAGATTTACGGATTCGCACGACTTCCTACTTGCTTAAAAAAAAAAAGGGGGCAAGTCAAGTAAGTGTTATGATCTCAACCACTTTGATGAGTAACTGAGGAACAAGAAGAGGGATATGGAAAGAATGAAGTAATGAAAGAGGAAGTCATTGCTAGGTAGTAACTAAGATATATATCTTCCATGTACACTCATTAATACTTGTTTAATCATATGGTCAAATAATATGCATTTTCATTTTATTTTATTAATTTTTATGAAGATAAATACATGGTACAAATAAGCATTTACTTTCCCGAGAAGGGATATATTCTTAGTAGTCTAAGGTCTTATTTGTTTTCATTAGATTAAGACGCCTAACATAAAATGTACATCCGAATAATTAAATGCTGGGTTTCATTTCAACATCTAAATATGCATAATTTGTTTATATGTAAACATATTGAATATATAATTAAAATAAAAATTAATTAAATATTAGAAAAAAATATAAATTCAATAAAATTTATTTGATAAAAATAAATGAAATATTTATGTTTGCGTTGATAATGAAGATGGTTTGTCGTGGTGATAGCTAGCGCGAGTGAAAATAATCGCGCCAGGAATGGATTGCCAATGACAAGCGATTGGATAGTGACAAGGCGCTGATTGCGGCGATGGCTTGGTTGGACGTTAAATAGCTATGGGTGATAGCGACGGCTAAGAATATGTGTGGTAGTTGACGTATATCGGGTATTGGATTGTAGTAGGGATTGAACGCAAAGGGCGTAGTGACTCGATAGTGATGGTAGTGGTGTTGGTAACGGTAGTAATGATGATGGTGATAGTTGAAGAATATGGTGGTTGACAATGTGTTGGTGGTAGTTCACGGTGGTGCCGCTTGTGATGGTGGGAGGTGGTTGGTGTAGGGATTACAATGATGGTAGTGGTTGATACCGTGGTAGAGGTGGCGGCGACGTATGGTGACAATGAATCTACCCAATAATGAAGGTGGGTAGACGGGCAATGCTGTAATTATAGTTGACAACAAATGATAATAAGGATGCCAGGAGGTGCGGTCATGCGGTAATGGATGGTTAACGACGGTAAAGTGGTTGACACGGTGGTAATCATACTTTTCGCTATATAGCTAGCTATAGATGGTCGAAATTGCATCGCAGTGATAGTGAATATTGACCACTCAAGAATACCTTTAATAATATTAAAAATTTATTTAAAATCTATTCAGATCAATTAAGTGTTTAAATCTTAATAAAATGAATGCATTTAATGACCTAATACCTTAAGTCATTCGATTCAAACCTCCATTAAATACAAATAAAATGAAGTCTAAGTAACAACTATGGGGCTGCCAAATGAATCTTTATTTTGAGATTAGCAATTATGGAGAGGTTGCTTACAAAGGACAAATTACTGCAGTGGGGTTTAACCACATGTCTAGATTGCAAGATGTCTAAAACAAGTGTTGAAAGCCATGGCCATCTATTTTTTTTTAGTGTAGCTTATCAAGTGTGATTTGGAAGAAAGATATTGTTGTGGCTAGGCTACATAAGCAGATACAGGGTAGCTGGCAAGAGAAGTGAAACAGGTTGAAACTGTTGTGTCAAGCAAGGCTACTTCTGCCCAGATTGCAAAGATGGCTTTGGCAAGTAGTGTGTACCACATATAGCAAGAAAGGAATAGAAGGTTGTTCCAACAGAAATCACTAGAAACTGCTATGATGGTGAGGAAGATTGTCCAAAGAAGTTCACTATAGGAGTAGCATGAAGAACACTTTGTTAAAGAAGTTAGGCACTTTGAACTTCCATCCTTTATGATGTTAGAATAGCCTAGTTCTTGTGGAATTGTGATGAAGTCTCTTGTTAAGGATGTACTGAAGTTGCTTGATTATCATAAAAAAACTCTGTTAACCACTATCCCGACTATTATACCACTAGATACTATCCACAATCATCATCATTGTCAATACCATCCTCAATTGACACGCGCACAATTACCACCACCAACGCCTATTTAACTTTTTAAAAAATTATTCGATTTGAATTGATCTTTTAGAAATTTCAATCAAATATTACCAAACGCCGCTAATTATTAAAAAAAGACATTACAACGAAAAAACTTTCAAATGTTTAAATTATACAACATCAATAATAATAAAATAAATAAGTAGTAAAATTTCATAGCTTAAATTCGAAAAAGCATAAAATATATACAAATTTTATCTCTATCCAAAATAAAATATTATTTTTGAGAACTCACTATCAAATAAAGAATCACACCTAATAACCTTAGAGATGATTGGTATTAACCTTTGACCCCATTTTCTCACGAATAAACCTTCGAAATCCAAAATAAAAACTTATTAAATTTAAAATTCTATTCATAAAATAAGCAAAATTAAAAGTTTAAAAACTCACAAATGTTTAATGCTATAAAACTAAAATACAAATGAAGCATCATTGATCCTTGAATAGGGAATGGGACTTTTGTGGTTGATGATGAGACACCTATTTCCTCCATGTTTTTTTTTTTTTTTTTTTAGTTCTACTCATCTCATTTATTGACAATATTAATTTTATGTACCAATTCTAGCACAAAATAAAAGAACCACAAATTTCAGAAAAAATAATAGTAAATACAATTTTCCTTTTAATTTTTTTTTAAAAATAGAAAATAAAGGGAGCTTCTATCTAACTAACCATAACCAGAGGCACTGAAAGTTTCCAAAAAATGGCGACCTTAACATCTTCCACTCTGCGACTCACAAAATCAAACCCATTCTTCTCAAAATCTCCCCTCAAATTCCACGCGCCGTTCTACTCCTCCTTCACCATACGCGCCACCACGGAGGAATCCTCACCTTCTGACACTGAAGAAGAAACCGCCGCCGATGCATCCTCCGACCCCGACAGCTTCGAGAATCGGCTCTCCCAAGTCCGTCGCCGGTACCGGAGTGGAACGGGAAAGAAAGCGCAGACCCGAAGTACGCGAAAGGGGAATAAAGGTTCATCAGGACTGGATCCGCCTGAGCGTGTCTCTCCCACCAATTCCTCTAAAGGAGCCCGTATCCGAAGGTTCAAACGCGTCGAATTCCGGGTTCAGCCCGTATTCTGAGCGGGTCAATGGCCGGATCGCCATGCTCGGATTATCCGGTATTGCCGTTAGTGGAACTCGCAACAGGTAAGAGTAATAAAATTACCACACGCCGGCGATTGTGTTCATTCAGGTTTATTTTGTCGCCGCTGTGGCGGCGGTGTATTTGAAGTATGAGAAAGAAAAGGTTAAGGTTTGGCCTAAATAGTTGAGCTGCCATTGTTGAGCTCTCTGAGCTTTTTTCCCTATTTGCTGAACAGATAATTTAACTTTTTTCCCTTTTGTGAATTTGTATGATACACTTCCCCACAATTGGAATAAATAAATTATTCTATTATAATTTTATACATTATGTATTTGAGCCGGGAAATTTGATACATTCTTGACCGTGAAATTTTATAGCTGCTCAAATTTATATTTATTAAAAATTTTTTATTTATTTTGGTTTTTTTTGTTTTTTATTAAAATAAATAAAAATCTTATCATTCAGAACTCATAAAATTAAAATTCGACTCCACTTATACGTACATCACATTCATGGATACGATCTTTTCGAATTTTGTGTATGATTCTTGCATCGAGGTGTTCTTTATATTTTTAACCCTTCATGCCAGTTTAGGAAGTAAGTTTTTTTTGATAATGTATTTGCCTGAGCCATCGTACACGCTTCTAAAATTTTACTGAGTTTCTATCACCTCTTATCGGCGAAAGTGTTAGGATAATTCTAACTAAAGTTTAGGGAAATGAGAAAAAAATATCTAATATTTTTATTTTAAATTAAAATTTAAACTCTATTCTCAAATAAAAGTATCATTTTCGCGATTAGATCACATTCTTGAGTGCTATTGTATTGAAAAAGTACTGAAAGTTTGAGACATCCATTATATAATATGGTTCAATTGATTTGTTATGTAAATTGATAAGTTCTTCTTTAGTGAAATGAGCTGCCATTGTTACATCTCTTGAGATTTTTCCCATTTTAGCTGAACATATTGTTTTGAAGCTCGATGTACTTTAAAGCATTGCGTGTGTTCGGTATGAAAAAATTAATTAAAATATTTTTTTAAAAAAAAATGACTTTTGCAATAAAAAATGAGAGACCAAGCTTGGCGACATTCCAATACGAGTATATATATCGCTTCTATCCTTCAACACGTCTTATCTTCAATCCACCCCCTTAGTCTCTATCCCACCATCCTTCACCCCCACATCCTATAATATTTATTTAAACTATATACTAATATTTTTAAAATAATATTTTTTGCTCAAACACCAAATACATTCTAAAATATATTCACACCCATAATATCTATATCTATATCTATGATTGGCTTTGGAGTTTTTCTATCATCCAATTAATGCAAGTACCTATTATTGTTATAGACAATCCCATCTATATTATATCATACCGATTCTATAAAATTCGAACCTGAACTATTAATTAAATGTACCTTCAATAATAAACTCTAAATGTTTTCAAAGGTAAAGGCAAAGGGGTTAAGCCTAACATTTTGGCTATATGGTTTTGAGCTCTCATTAGTTATTTGAAACTGGATCAATCAATTATTAAAGACGGATTTTATGTCAGTTAATAGAGATCTCGAATTCAAATTCTAAAATGTATGTACTTTTGATGTATAGCGCCTCTACCCTCAAGTGAGAATGGATAAATACAGAGGTCGGGAATTTGAACCCTGAGAATGAACAACTTTTTGATGCATAGCACACGTAAACTTAAAACTGTTGTCGCGGATCTGAACCACGAGAATGGACAACTTCTTTTTATGCACAACGCTCTACCCCTTGAGTGAGAAATTCGAGCCTTGAGAATGAACAACCTTTCGATGCATAGCACCCCCTTCAGTGAAAGGGATAAAATGCATACGCCACTCCCTTGGAGTGAGAACTGAGCCTTGAGAATGAACAACCTCGATGGCTAGAACAAGAGAGGTTGAGAATAGAAACCCTGAGACTGGACAATCTTTGATGCACAATACTTCTACCCCTTGTCGCGGATTCGAACCCCGAGTATAAAAACTTTTATGAATAGCACTTAAACCGTTCAGTTAGAAGGGGTAAACAAACAGAGGTCAGGAATTCGACTCCGAGAATGGAAAACCCTTTCTTATGCATAATAAGAGAGTGGGAAATCGAACCCCGATATTTGACAACTTTTTTTGATGCAATGCAATTTTGCCCCTTCTGTGAGAAGGATAAATAATATGAGGTCCGATTCCGACTGAGATTGGAAAACTTCTTTATACACAACACTAAAACCCCGCGAAAGCCTACACGAACTTGGATGTGGCTTCAACTACCGGAATAGTTAAACCAAAAACATTTAGAGAGGATGAGGACGACGTCTCAAAGAGGATGCAAATGAGGTATACAACCATCTCAATGGATACTACCTTTTTGTACCCCTTTCATGAGCCTACGATGGTAGCACAGACCTGGTTGAACGGTTTAGCTCAACTGATGGCTTCAAATTTCCGAATAGTTAAAACTAAAACACTAGAGACGAGGGGGACAGCGTCTCAAGAGATGCAAATGAGGCAGTATGTACATCCATCTCAATGATGCTTAACCTGCATAATTCACCTCCGGCAATTTCCCATCACGAACCTGTTAGTCTAAACTGGCCATCACCAGCTGGTTAAAACCACTGAACCCAGTCACTGAATCCAGGAAGCTTTACACAAAGCCAGCATGCATATTAGCAACTTAAAACTAGTAAAAACAGCATTCAAGCCAGCATAGTGGAGCATCTTAAACTAGTAGTATTCCTCCAAAAGAAAGCAATGGTAAAAGCATCGCCTTGGACCGCCTACCAGCAACAAGACTTTTTTTTTTCTGAAGCAAAGACATGCATCAGTGCATATTCTCAAAAAATTCGAGGTTTAATGGGATATCAAGTCATATCTGCTTCTTTTCAAAAGAGGAGACATCAACCCTTCAAGCCAGAACCCCTATTGTGTCTAGAGTCGCTTCTTTCCTCTTCAGCATTTATCATTCATCTAGATGCATTCAAAAGACTATCTCTATTCCTCAGTTACACGCAGCATACTACCTGTACCTCTCAGCAAGGAACAACAATTCGCTTTCAGGATCAAAAAGTTGCGGATACAGCGCTTTCCCACAGCAGCTGCTGATATTTCAGGTTTATCAAGTCAAAATCTTCTTCTCTTCAATCTGAGATATCAAATTCTCTCTTCATGCCAAAGCTGCCCACTCTGTCTAAAATTACCACCTTCTTGCTCTTCTACATTTCTCATTCGTCTAGGTAACGGTCGATCCTTGATATTATTATCATCAAATTCTCTTTCTCTAGTATTACTTCTTTCAACAAATTCTGCATCAGCTTCTTGATAGAACCTAAAAGGCCTAGGACCAGCATTTGGGTGGAAACGGAAATTGTCATTTTCACTGTTATAAGAAGGACGAAAAGAACGAACAGGACCTCGCCTTCGCCATACTTCCTTTCTTCTCTCTCGTCGGTACTTCCACCACCGCGAAGCTTGTGAAATCTAGCAGTGTGTATAGGCCCATCAAAGTAATCATCACCATCAGCCCTCTCCCGACGATCTAAAATCTCAAGTCTCCTATTGCTTCTAGTGGGTAAAGTCACCCGACTGGTGGACTTCTTCGGCTAGAAAGAGATCTCCTGATGACCATGCTCCTGTACAGCATCCACATCCCTCATATCATTCAGACGTCGGCAGTATACGAGGGAGAATCAATGCCTTCTCGGAGCTATCTCTTCAGTAAAAGAAGTTCAGGAGAAGACCTCATCCTATCTTCCCGGTACATAGCAGCAGACCTGTGATGAGATGAATCTGGAAGACCATTGTATCCTTCATTCACCCTCCGAGGAGATAACCAAGGGCCAGGGGAACGGTACGGGACGAACAGGAGATTTAGACCGCATTCGAGTGAAACCTCTTCTCTGCATTGTGGTAAACTTGTATTACCCTCGAATGAAATGGCCATCTGGTCCATCATTACGTTCACTTCAGATTCCCCCACAGCAGCTCTACGTTTAGGTCTAAAGCGATAATCTGCTACACCTCCATAGCTTTCAAAATCACGCCCAGAATCCCAATCTCTACCAGAACTGTCAAACTCGGGCTGGGAGCCCCTCCTCTTTCCCCTCGCATGAAGCTCCCTGAGCTGCCAAATGACCGGTCTCAATTCTATCTCGCACAAATTTAGGACCATCAGCATAAGTTTCATCTCTGAAAAAAGCAGTGCGATAAGTCATAGTTGAGCAGAATTCAAATTTTAAAAATTACAATCAAACATCAATAAAAAGAAAAATCACCTATTCCTTCGTAGATGGAATTTCTCCTCCTCTATATCTGAATACCTTTCTCTTCCACTTCTTGAAGACAGTGATCTACCTGTAATAGGTCTGAAATTACTAGGAGATGTCTGATGCACGAGGTAACCATGATCCGCTCTTGCTTCCAAAATTTGACAAATCTTTACTAGAGGTAGCATTAACAGGTGTTTCAGCATTTTGCAAAGATGAAACGGCTGTTGCTGACATATCAGATCTTCCAATATACTCATTATTAGTCTCGCCAGCAATTCTGCCAGCCCCACTGCTTCCAGCAGGTGCTCCGTCACATAAAACATCCTTTACACATCCCTCCTGCACATCTGCTATTCCTGATTGATCAACTGGTCCTTGATGAATAGCCTGTAGGCCTTGGGCTGATCATCACCAGTTATTTCCCTCTTTATCACATAATGGACTCTGCAACTTACCATCTTTAGGACTTCATCAATTTTGACAGCTTTCTCATCACAGCCTTTCACAAAGTCATCACTAGACTCGTGGCGAACTGGAATACTGTAATCTTTTTCATCATTATTGAAGCGGAAAGATTCACCAACCCCAGAAAAGCCAGAAGAATGAGCATTTTTGCTAGAAGATTCATTGTTTTTCTCTGATTCCATCCCCTCAGCAATTGGCCTTCAATTGACGGCATCATTATTCTCGGACCTCACCGTCTTCATATTCCTCATCCTCTCTGCCACACCCCACACTCTCAGTGTCAACATGTCCCGCGAAAGCATGATGACCATCAGATTCATAATCAGAACCATAACATTCTTCTTCTGTACCAGCTGATATACTTATCTTTTCCTCATCATTTGCTGATCCCTCACCACTTGCAACCATATTATGTGGGTCTTGTGTCTTTTTGTATACCATGTGATCTTCAATATTCATGCCCTCCGAAACAGATACCTCCACTTTATCACTGGATACATTTGATTCTTTGACATCAAAATTTGCATTTTTAGCAGCAATATCAGCATTTGCCAGATCTAGAGCATTTTTAGTCCTATTAGCTTCATTAGTATGAACAGAGTACCTAGATGGAGTAGACAACCCCACCACTACAGACAAATCTGAACAGGTAGACAATCTAGAAGGGCATCCATGTTGGGGGTCAAAGGCATTACAGTGTAGAAGAAGAAGAAGAACAAGAAGAACTCTCCTGAAGCTGTAACACCCTTCCAACTGATTTAGCAATCACATCTGATGTCAAGGATATTTCCTGACCAACTTCCCTGGAGTGGTTCGTATTTCATAAGTTTTTGCTCAAGTAATTCCTGAGGCCCTTAGTTGAAAACTCAATAGACTGCAAATTCTGCCTCAGAACTTCAGGTTTTCCTACATTAGCCTCCAATGTTCCAGCTGGACCTAACCGCAGTTCCAGCTTTAGCTTGCACCAAGGTTTCTTCAACAGGTTCTGACTTAACAGTTTTACCACTGGGGGAATTCATGTTTCTACTCAATGTCAGATTTTTCAGTAAACTCGAGTTTGGACTAACCCTGCTGGAGTCTACTTTTAGCCACTGACTGGGTACAGAGGAGTCAAACCTCGTAAAGTACTACCAAGACTAAGACGAAGGCCATCCAAGGGCTTGTATGGTAGGCTAGGATATATTGAGATGGGAAAATTAAATTCCTGCTCACTAGCTCCAACAACTTGCTTCCCTTTATCACCATTTGAACCAATAACAGAAGCAGAACTTATAGGCGGCTTTATGTCTAGTGAACCAGATGTCTTGCCCAACATATCAATTTGACTTGCATCTACAACAGGAACATCATCGCCAGAACCCTCCCAAGAATCCATGGGAGTATTCAGATCCCAGTTAGATCTATTAGTGCATGCAGTATCATCAGCAGCATCGATATTCAATCCATTCTTGCAACTTCCCTCCTGGGAAATGTCCTTCCCTTTGTTCAAAGACAGAGAAAGCATCGAAGAATTTACAGTTCCACGCATCAGGCAACTCCCTCAGCACTCGGATTTTCAACAAAAAGAAGAAACATGAGGTTTCTTTGGCCTAATGACAGTTCAACATGCCCTGAATTGGCAGGAAGTTCAAGTTTACTGTAGCTTTCCCTTGTTTGGCAGTAACTTCCTTCTGACAGCAGTCACTGTTTGTCATACCTACAGCTTCCTGGCTAGCTAATTTTTCAGTCAATGCTGGTTTCACAAGATTGTCAACATTTCTTGAAGGCCCGGAGCTAGTATTAGGATTTGTTTCCGGAGATATGGATAAAAATGGTAGCATACTAGGCTGAGAGTCAACTTTTTCACCAGAAGGTCTTTCTTCTTTTACCTCTAGAGGAGAGTTTTTGGAAATGCTTGGATTTACCTGTACTATTAAAGGTTGATCCCTGGCCCATGCCAGAATATTTGGTCTTGGATTCATTTTCATTGGAAAAAGATGGCTCGGCACTGATAGGTGAAGGAGGCTGGAACATAGAGTACCACCTCTTCTTAATAGGGATACCTGACGAAGAGTTACTAGACTGCCGAGCAAGAACCCCAGGCTGCAAATACATGATGAAATAGAGTGATATTAAAACAAAGCAAGTATAACACAATAGACCAATTCAGCAGCAAATCAGAAATCAGATTGCGACCTCTTCGTTCCCGGAAACCGGCATGGTTCCAAAATCAGCTAAAGACAGCTTTTTATCTCCACAAAATATCACTCTAGTACTATCAAGTTGTTGAACACATCTGAAACACTAAATCAGTCCTCTAATATCAACCTGCAACCAGATATGCCAAAATATTACAACATAAAAGAAGAGAAACAGACATTAATGATCACAACAAAAAACAAAGACAGCTAGTTTAGGACATATCAAGTGCAGATCCAGATAATGAATGAAAACTTAAGCATCTGAACCTCATAAACATAACGAAGAAAGACATAAATGACCAGAGAAAAAGAATCTAACAAACTAATTTCCTGTTTAACAACTAGCAGGTTTTTACCATCAAAACCCTTGATATAAATCATCAGATCTCCGCAAAATTCACGAAAATTCCTACCATTACCCGCAAAATTCACGAATTTTCTAAAACCCCAACTAGCTTCGGATTGAAGCATAGTTGATTCATTGCAGATATATGAAGCAATGAAGACGATCCACAGGATCTATACTTGGTTAATCGTTCTGCCTGGGCGCCCCCCCACCAAACACAAAAAGGGGGGAATAACCTTAAGAGCTGCCCTGCCTCTCTCTCTCTCTTTCCTTCGGCGCCAGTGGATAAAATTTAGGCGATTCTCCAGTTATACCAAAATTAAGCAGATCAGAAAGGAATCAATCGATCAACAAAGACCACTGCCATACGATCCACAACACTAAATAGTCTAAAATCTAATCGATTTCCACCAAACCCCATCTCGAAAAACCTCCATAGATAACCACAAAAGCATATTCATCACTCATCAGATCCTTATTTCAGGTAAAACCCCCAAAAAGTTTCATCAATCAAGAAACAAAACTTCACCTTGACCAAAAAAATCAAAACATACTCCAATAAAAAGGAACAATTAAATTCGTACACACATAGATACCTGTAGGAAAAAAATCAATCTAAGATTGAAAAGAAAAAGAAGAGAGAAATGAGAACCTTTCTCTGTTCTAGACTGCAAAGAGTATTGGAGGAGGAAGAGGGACCAAAAGAGAGAGAGAGAGAGAGTGATAAACAGAGAAGAAAAGGGGGTAAAGAAAGACTTTGGTGATGAATTTTCTTGGTGGTTTCCTTTGATATGTGATAGAAATTGGTGTTTTGGTTGGTTAGGGTTTGTGGACTTTTTCAATACTGTAAACTTCTTCTTTATTTAAGGTCCTTTATTGCCTATCTACCTAGCAATTTACTTCCCCTCTTTTTTATTAATGACACTTTTGACTTTCACTTTTTTTTTATTTATTTTTCGGTGTTCAATATTTACATTGAAATTTGATTAATTCAAATGAGGCATCACAAGATTTATTTTAGTGATAATATTTTCAATAGGATTTATTTTTATACTCATGGCTCAAACATGAAACCTCTAATTAATAGTAAGAAAATTTAACTATTCCGCCGTAACTCAAATTGATAGCTTATTTTTTCTTTAATACTTGTGTAAAGATAATTGAAGTAGTTAGGTTTGATGGCATATTCCATGATGCTCTATAGTCTTTTTACATTGCTTGAAAATTAAAACAAGAATCTAGAATAAAGATTGCTTTAAAATTTATCATTTAGCATTAATTTTAAGAGAGAGGGGTCAATTTTTCGAGTGATAGTTATTTTTCAAGATTGATTTAAATTTTTTTTTATAATGGTCGTTTAGTTCACGATTCGTTTTAGCGATGTGTATGGAGCCAACAACGAAAGGGGACAAAGACAAATTATTAATATCATTTTAGCTAAGATGCTTCCTATCATATTTTCTCTATATATTAAGAGTTGGAAGGAAAATACTTAACTAACTTATTATATACAAACATATTTTTAATCAATCTAATAAAGAATTTAGGTAAAAGGGTCAAAAATGCACTTGAACTATGTAAAATTGAATAAAAATATCTTCCGTTAATAGTTTGGTTCAAAATGCCCCCGCCATTAATGTTTTGATCCAAAAATATCTCTGTTGTTAATAGTTTGGTCCTAAAATGCTCTTATTGTTACTTTTTAAATCAATAATGTATTTTTCCTAATAAATATGTATTTTTTAAACACATTATTTTTCTTAATAAAAATATTATAACTCATCATTTATTTTCACATATATAAAATCACAATAATTCATCGCTAATTTTTATTTAGATAACCATTAAAAATCTAATAAAGTAGGGAAATATTTTTATTTCTTAATCTTTTCTAAATTAAAAAAGAAAAGATCTGCCAAATAATCCTCTTGGTTTAAAAATTAAAATAAGAAACATAAAAAAAATAAAAAAAATAAAAAAAATAAAAAAAATAAAAATATTTTTAAAATATGAAATTATAAATTCATAAATTCAAAAATTAAAAATATTTTTAATTTTTTGTTTTTTTTAATATTTTACATAAATTTCTTCAATTAAAAAAAGATTAAGAAATAAAATATTTTCTATTTTATTAGGATTTTTTTATTACTTAAATGAAAATTAATGATGGAATTACTGGTGATATATATATATATATATATGACAAATTAACACACAAGCTAAATAAAAAAAATCATAAAATTAATAATATTTTAATTGCTTAAAAATTAAAAAGATTATTTCTCACTTTTTTATTAGTTAAAGAAATTTTAAAAAAGAAAAGATTAAAAAAAAGGGTTCTTTAAAAATAATACTTTATTTAAAAAAGAATGTGTTTAAAGAGAACAAGAAATAATTTGTTTATTAGAAAAAGGGTAAACTATTAATAGTTGAGCATTTTTATCAAAACACTGATGGTAGGGGCATTGTTAAATCAAACTATTATATTTTTGTTTTATTTCACATAGTTTAAGGGCATTTTTGAACCTTTTCCCAAGAATTTATAATGTTAACGAATATATTATTGTAATTTTTTTATTTATTTTGGTTTTTTTTGTTTTTTAAAAATTAAATAGCTTGACATTCATTAACATTTTAAATTACTAAACATAAGAATATTTTCTTTATTTATATAATATAACAAATATATTACAAAACATAATATATCTTTTTTTTTTAAAAAATAATCTATTCCTTCTCCTCCTCCTCCTCATCATCATCATCGTCATTCTTCTTCTTCTTTTTTCTTCCTTCTTCTTTATTCAATTTACTAAATGTTTCTTCTTCTAATATTAAATTTTCTACTCACCGAATATAAAAATTGCATCCATCATGAAAATGTTCAAACACTTGTTGCAACTCAAAATCGATTACACGACTTTACCCAAATTCAAAGCTGTAATATTTTGAAGTGAATTTAAATATTATTAATTTTGATATATAATTATTTGATAATATTTAATTAATTAAACTTGCATATGAATGTAGACGAAAATGAAGAGGTTTTAATTAAAATAATTTTATCACCGATCTAAATACGCTTGACGATGTGTTGGAGTTGAATATGTTATAAGCTATCATAGAAATATGTACTTTCATATAATCATATGTTCGAAATGTTAGCAAATTGTCATATCTATAAGTGTAAATGTATATTAAAAATAAATTTTCTTATAAAAAATTGAAAAAACGAAAGATTAGCCCACCCCAACCCGTACCCTTTTAGTGTTGGGTTGGGCTAATCATTTCAAGACCTTTAAAATGAAAATTGGTCCGTCCTAATCCATCAAATTTCTTGGCCCGCAAAGTTCGAACTCGGAAGCCGGGCCACTGACCCATTTAATAAATACTAGTAATTGATAGTTGAGTTCATGGTGCACCCACCAATTTGTAAGCCAACACTTTAATGGGATAATAATAAACCATTAATTTTATCTTATCTAAAATGCTCCTTCTCGGATTCTTCCCTCTAGATATTAATGAAGTTTACGATAAAGATAAAGCCGAAATAATTAAATATGAAGATTACTTGTCATTTTAATAAAGAATTTATAATCTTAACAAATATACATATGTAAAGAATCTAAAAGAAAAGATTGCTCCCAAACTTATCATCTAGGCAATTTTTAAAACGCTAAAAAAGAAAGTGATTTTTCGAAAGGATAGTTATTTTTTGCGATTTCTCATTGTACTTTTAGCAATGATCATTTAGTTCATGGTCTATCTCCAACAACTTGCATGAAGTCAAAGTGCAAGGGACAATAACAAATTTCAATTTCATCTTGTCTTAGATACCCTCTTAAATTCTTCGTATATTAATGAGGTGAAGTCAGTATAAGAATAAAATCGAACTTATTATATATAAATATCCTTATCATTCTATTTAAGAATTTATAATGCTAACAAATATCCATATGTAGAGAATCCAAAAGAAATAACTTTCAAATTTATCATCTAGCATTACCTCTTGGCGTATAATGGAGTGATTTCTCGTGTCATAATTATTTTTTAGATTAGTGTGACAATCATATCTATAATAATCGCTTCGTTCATGGTACAACTACCAATATACATGGAAATAACAACTGGATGGGACAATAACAGATTATTAACATTGTCTTGTTTAAAATGCTACTTTAAAATTCTTCCCTCCGTATATTAATAAGGGGAGTGGTGACGATAAAATTGAATTTATAATATACCAATGTTACTTATCATATTAATTCTATTAAATATCCCAATTTATGCGATAACTTTATCTATCCCATCCCATATACAAAATGATGATATTTTAAGCCCTTTACTTGCTCCAAAGACTAGAAGTCTGCTAAGATATTTTATGGCTAAGACAACAGAAAGGGGATATCCATCCAAGTGAGATTTCAACAAAGCCAAGTAAGGCTAGAATTTGCTTAATAAATGGCCATTCTAATTTAATCACACGCTTCTGCATATCTATATTCATCATACTTATTGAGAGATAACTGATAGTTTATACGCGTTCATCAAACACAACGTAATCAAGTCTTTACCTCGCTCTTTAATGTAAAACAAAAATTAAATAACACAAGAAGTTTTACGTGGAAACCTCTTTACCCAAAAGAGTAAAACCACGATCTACGTTTATAGATTTTCAACCCACTAAACATCCGGCAAGTTCGGGGACATAAACTCATGTAACCTAGGAATTAACTTATTAATCTTCCCCTTACAATACCTTTATTTTAAGTCTTTACAATAACTCTATTACAAAGAAAACTAAAGGCTAACTCTAGCCTATCAAACAACGATTTTACTATACCGTAAAATAGCTATCTACGAATGTTTCTCATAAGAGGAGTAGGTTTGCAAATTAAAAACAAAAGATAAGGAATCAACAATACAGAACTAAACAAATACACATGAAATGGCTCGGGTTCTTGCTGTTGTTGAGTCTTGTCTTCGGATGGCTTTTGTAAGAGAGAAAGTGTCCTTTTTGTGTTTGCAAAAGTGAGAACCCTAATTGTCTTGAACAAGTATATCATAGGATGAGTGAGACAAGTGAGTTTTTGTCCATTGGATAAAGGCGTGTATCAGCAACAAATTTCCGCGACCTGTAGGGATGGTGCGTAGTGGGCGTCCAGAAAGCCGTTTGAAGCCGTGAAAGTTGATTTTTGCTAGAGAAATCTCGATCCCCCCGATAGACTTGTCAAATCATCAAAATTTATGCATAGTACTTCAAGGTCTATGCTGCATCAATAACCTTTCTTCCATAACTTTTAACCAATTCATGATTTATGATGATATTATCAGTGATCAGTTTTTCTGGTACAAAAGTATTCTGACAATCATCCACTAGAGCACTCATTACAGGCTGCAATCTAATTATCAAAATCTTGGAGATGATTTTATGTAACACAGTGCAATTGCCAATAACTCATACTCTTTTGATTGATGAAGGATGCTTCACTTTAGGGATTAAAGTGATAGACAGTTAATAACTAGGCACTTCTTTAATTGCAAAGAAGAGGAAATTAAAGCCATCATACTAGGAGCTTTGTTATCATTGATACCTTTAAGTGCAATTCTAATCTCCTTTCTAGTTACTGGCTTGATGAGCTCAAGTTGTTGATTCCTTAAACAGAGTGGGGGCCATTATGCATCACCTCATCCAGAACTCCTAGGGATTTGGATGAGCAACAATGCCAAGTAATCCTTTATAAAAGTTAACCAACTCTTGTTCTATAGCATTCTCAACTTGTAATAAAGTACCATCTCTATCCACTAGCCTTCAAATGAAATTCTATTTCTTGCCTGTTTTTCAGACAAGTATGAAAATAGTTATGTTTGTTCCTCCAATTGTAGTCACTGGATTCTAGATTTTTGCACTAGTTCATGATATTGATTATGGTCACTCATTTTCTCTTGTATAGCTAGTGGTGTAGCTCAGTATCTCTTGATTTTATCCTCGCTGCATTAAACTCCTTGCTAGCTCAATGTTTTTAAACTAAATTTACCTATTTAAGCTTGTTCCAAACTTACATTATTCTTGTCTCTTATATTGACTTCTCTAGGAAGTCCTGGTGGCTGCCATAGTTATAGAATTTAAAAGGCCTAGACTTTCTAGCAAGGGGTTCTTCAAACATAAATAGCCTTTTCTAGCAATGGTCGTTTAGTTAATGGTACACTCTAATAATCTACGAAGCCAACAACTGGGTGAATAGTAACAAAATCATTAAGTCTATCTTAGCTAAGATGTTCCTACTCAAATTTCTTCCCTCCATATATTAATGAGATGAACGAGCAAGATTAGATTCAAACTTGTTATATACGTATATTCTTTATCATCTAATAAAGAATTTATAGTGTTAAATAAATATACATAGGTAAGGAATATGGAAAAGATTGGTCTCAAAATTTTCATCTAGTTAATCTTAAGAAAGCGAAAGGGGTGATTTCTCAAGTGATAGTTATTTCTTGGTGCTAGTCGGACATTCCTTAAAGCAATAATCATTTAGTCCATAGTCTCATTCCCAACAAAATAACAAACTGTTGCATGGGATAATGATAATTTCTCAATTTCACATATCTAAGATGCTCTTTCTTGAATTTTTCCCTCTAGATATTAATGAGGAGAATGTTAAAGATAGAGTTGAACTTATCATATGCAAATATACTTACCATTCTATTAAAGAATTTATAATGTTAACAAATATCCATATGAGAGAATTTGAAAGAGATTTATCTTAAATTTATCATCCATCATTAAATTTGCAAATAAGGAGCAAATTTCGAATTATAGTTACTATTAGGGTTAGTTTGACGGTCCTTTCAAGCAATGGTTGTTTAGTTCAAATACACTCCAACGACCGCGCATGAAGCCACAGCTAGATGGGACAATAACAAATCATAATTTTACCTTGTCTAAGATGCTACTTCTCAAATTATTCTCTCCAAATATTAACGAGGTGAGCATTAATAATAGAGCCGAACTTATTACATACGAATATTACTTGTCACTCTAATAATTAATTTATAATGTTAACAAATATACATATGTAAAGAATCTGGAAGAAAAGATTGCTCCTAAATTCTATTTACCATTTAGTTTTAAGAAAGCTAGAAAAGGGGTGATTTCTCGAGTGATAGTTATTTTGGGGGTTAGTTTGATTGTACTTTTTAGCAATGATCATTTAGTTCATCGTCCTATATGAAGTCAACAACCGTAGGAAACCTGCAAATTTTTAATTTCATCTTGTCTAAGATGCTTTCTTGAATTCTTCCTCTAGATACTAATGAGGTGAATGATAAGATCAATAGAGTTGGAACTACTATATAGGAATATATTTGTCATTTAGTTTAAGAATTCTATAATGTTAACAAATATCCATATATAGAGGTCTAGAAGAGATAACTTTCAAATTTATCATCTACATTAATTTTGTAAACAAATGGAAATGCATCTCAAATAGATAATTATTTAGGTTAATCCGACACCCTTATAGCAATGATCGCTTAGTTCATGGTACACTCCATCAATTTGCATGAAGCATTGATTTTGTCTTGTCTAAGATGCCTCTTCTCAAATTCTTCCCTCCAAATATTAATAAGGTGAGCGTGATAATATAATCGAACTTATTATATACTAAAATTTCTTTTCATTCTAATAAATAATTTATAATGTTAACTAATAAACAAAGTAAAGAATTTGGAATAACTAATAACCATTGTCAAAAAGGGGACAATTTTTGAGTGATAGTTATTTTTTGGGGTTGTCTCGATAGTTCTTTTTTAGCATTAATCATTTAGTCCATGGTTCCATTCCAAAACTTCCATGAAGCTAATAACTGCATGAGATAATGAAAAATCCTTAGTTTCATCTTGTTTAAGATGTCCTTCAAATTCTTTCCTTCATATTAATAAAGTAAACCGTACAAATAGAGTTAAACTTATTATATAATCGTTTATCAACTTATTATAACAGTACATACAATGAATCCGAAAGAAAAAATTGCCTCAAACTTATCATGAATCATTTGTTGAAAATTTTGTAGAAAATATTTGGCTACAAAATCAGAGACTTTATAGCCTAAGGTGTGTCACTGACACTTTTTAAGGATATTTCACCCTATATGTGTATCTTTCGTAATTCAACAAGCTTCTTATAATATAAAACCAAGCAACATGAGTAACTAACAAAGATTAAATCAAAGAAAATCAAGCACATCAAACCACTGGGAAAGAACCAAAATGGGGAAAATGTTTATTGGTGGAATTTGTTCATTTTTTCTACTCCTAAATGAAAGGACTTTGGTAATATACATAAGAGAAAGATATGACAACTTGTTAGTTCATCCATATGCCAACCAACATCCTTCTTAATTCTTATACCCATATAATGACTCATTAACAAATGAAATCAATCAAATGTATTAAATGTCATAATTAATAGGAGGAATATGAGTCAAATATGATTTAATGTCATCAATAGGAGGAATATGAATAAAGAGACGATTAATTTGGATCAAATAGTGTGTTAAAGATAGAATTGAAAATATACTCTCACTAATCACTTATTTAAGACTAATTAATGACATATTAAAGAATGAATAAATAATATTTTTTTTCCAGATATTAAAATATTTTTCCTAACATCATTTACTTTGGAAGAAATAATTATAAAAACATATTTGGATTTGTTGTAGCTAAAATTAACTATTTAATGCAAGATATATGTAGTGATATAGGATTAAGGGGGTGTTAATTTATATTTTAAAATATTCAAAAAAAATTTCATCCCTTTAAATCTTGGTGACCATAACAAAGTATTCCTCTTGGTGGGAGGTAGCGCATACCCTTATTGGATTTTGATCAACATGCACACAAGCAAGGACAAAGTTAGAGCCTGTAGATCGCTACATCATTTAATCCTGGCTTTTAATACAAATATCGTATTTATTTTAAGAAATTCATTAAATATGTATAAATTATTAATTCATAATTCAAGAATCCCTAAAAAATTAAAATTTTAAATATATAAACTTTAAACTCGACTCCACCTCTACATGCAAATTAATCAAACACCATGATTATATATATATAAAATAACAACACCAGATGTCCTGGAAATAATGCATATGGTTACTGGGTATACAAAGATGTGGACATCCTAATAATATTCCAATCTCTAACATGGAACAAATGTTCCAATCCTTTTTCCGGACCCGCGCACTACGTGGCAGCCTTAGCCAAGACCTGGACTACCCTTTCTCCTAACATGGAACAAATTAACCAAATAACTTGCATATATTTTTTTTCTTTAATATACACGCCCGGATCTCGAATAACTTATCGAATAACTTATATGTATATATATATATATATATATATATAGGTTAATTAATATGATTTTCAGTCAACTCTATTAGGTGCAATTATCAACGATTTCAATAAACTAACTCCTGAGAGCTCTATTTATGTCCACCTACCAATTGGAAGAAGATACTGTCAATCTCTAAATCCAGTGACCATGACACTCTACTAATTAGAATTAAAATTGTGATAACCTTAAAAGACTGATCATGTATGATTAAATAATATCCTCTTAGCAGGACAAAGAGATCTATTCTAACTGATTTGGACAGCTTCAGTATTACTGAAGCAAGAATTATTCTGCTTACCTGTTCGGTAATCACCCTAAATTTAAGAGCAAGAATCAAAAACACATTTAAAGTATCTTGAGTTCCATATCTAACCATCAAGTCACAGTTTTCTACCCAAACTATCAACACTGTCGTTTATCAAACACACCTCGCCTATCAATTGCTTCTTTTTTCTGCCTGAACGATGGTGATATTTCTTCGTAAAAATAAGGGAACAATTGATAGTTAAGGTGTGTTTTGATAAATAGTTTATTGATAGTTCAAGTAAAAAAAATAAACACTCGATAGTTCAACAGATAACTCAAAATTTGTAATACTTCAAATGCGTTTTTCACCATTAACTCTAAATTTAGTAGCTATTATAATGCGTGGCAGTAACATTGGCGTGAGAGTGTCGTGGGCTTAAAGGCCCGGCGCCAAGCAGAACTTGGGCGCGCGACAACCGGGCAGACATGCACATGCAGTGCATATGTGGAGCGGTTGGGACGGTTTTCTTTTTCTGCACCGTTGTAGCCGTTTTCCCTATGTCTTGCACCACATTATAATTCTCATGTCAATTGTCCATTAATTAAGAATAATTACACAAGTATGGTAAAGCACACTTGGCTGGAGAGGCCAGACAAGCATTGCGGTTAGACATCATTCCTTTCATCTCTCAATACTTTGGCGACTCTGAAATTCAAATTTGGATGCAGACTTCTTGATCACAGTCAGGCGGCCTAAGCTAGCAAGTAGCAAACTTGAGACCCAAGTGTTACTATGCAAGAAAGCCTAATTTAAGGACGGAAGATAGAGCATGGAAGATTTTCTTATCATGTACTTCTATTTGGCTAAGTCTTTCAAAGGCTTACATATATAAAGCGTCCGTGCATTAAAAACTCGTTATAAACGGAATTTAGAAAAGCAAAGGACCACAAGGATCTATTCCGTAAAGGCTGAGATATATGTTATAAATTTTATAACTTTTAGTCTTAGACGAAGCTAAATGTGAAAAATGTGAAAAACGAAGGATTTCACTAGGAATATTAGAAAGGAACGTGAGGATTTCGAAAGAGTGTTCCAAATTGGGTTAAGGCTTGGGAAGTCTTTTAGGGTGGCATCCATCGATTTGAGATCTTGCATAGTCGAAGTGAGTTGTGGGCGAGTTATGATCATATAGCGTGATGAGTCCGTACAATTCTGAAATTAATAGAAGCAAGGGCGGATCTAGTTCTTAATGTGTAAGTTCATTTGAATCTACATATTTTTGTTCATATTAGTTTTGCATTAAAAAAATTTACAAAATATCAGTTTTCATTTCGATAAATCGAGGAACTCCTAATAAGCCTTGATTTTGTTAAAGATATATAATGTACTATAGCAATTTGAAATCAAACTAAAATATTTATCATGACATTGCAATAATTTTAAGAATACACCACACATTTTGACGAAATACTTCATTGTTCGTGGTATATATATATATATATATATATTTGAATCATGAGGATCAACAACTTTTGTTGAAGAAATGTAGAATAATTAGGGGCTTCAAATTCAAACTCGAAAATGTATAATTTTTAGTATAGAGATAATAAAGCTTTGAAATTCAAATCCCAAGAATGAACAACTTTTTGATAGCAAACACTATAACCCCATAGTGAGAATGGATAACTATTTGGTGTAGAGTACTTAAACCCCTTTAGCTACATCTACAAGAAATCGAATTAGTTCAACCAATGGCTCACTTCAAATACTGAATAATTAAACCAAAAAAAATATTTAAAGGAGGACGTTGACAGCGTCTCAACAGATGCAAATGAGGTGGCAGTAGGTATATCCATCTCAATAGGGAAGAGCCAAGTAGGGTCCATCCACCCTCCTTCATTTAAAATTTATATTTTTTTATATATAATAATATTAATTTCCATGTATATATAATAATAGATATAAATCTTTTTTAAGTTTTTTTCGTGTGTTTACTTATTCATATTTTAAACTTTTCTTAGTGAAAATTCTGCCCCGCCACTTCATCTCAATGATATTGGTTCTCATAGATGGTGCTATATTGTTATTGTTAGAGTCAAATTTTAAGTGTCTTTATGTCTTAGGTTGTAGAGAAATCAAGATGAATTCCAAGCTTCCCAAACTCTTCAATGGTCTCAGCTCCATTCCAAGTATGTTAAGAGCGGCTAAAGCTGCGTTTGTGTCATACACAAAGCCAGCATATGCATATCAGCAACTTAAAACTAGTTATAATCAAGCCAGAATAGTAGAGTATCTTAAACTAGTTGTTTTCTCCCTTCTGGAACAAGGAATTGCAGGCAGCAATGGTAACAGAAGCACGCTCCTTGGATGAACTACTAGCAACAAGATTGAACCAAAAACATGCAGAAATGCATACTGCACCATAGATTCGAGGTTCGATGAGCTATTAAGTCAAAAAATTGTTTCTTTTCGCCTTCTCTCTTCAACATCTGTAATATGCATTCAGAAGTCTGTCTCTCTTCTACAATACACGCAACACGTTACCGTTACCTGTCTCTGTCAGCAAGGAACAAGAATTCTCTGTCGGGAACAAAAAGAGGTGAAACAGTGTTTCCATGGTAACAAGTTCAAAATCTTCTTCTCTTCAATCTGGGGACACTCAAATTCTTCACGCCAAAGTTGCTCATTCTGTCTATAATTACCTTCTTGCTCTTCGACATTTCCCATTTGCCTAGGCCCTCCTCCTCTCCTCTCACCATACCTGCTTCTTTCATCAGTACTTTCACCACTGTGAAGCTCAGGAAATCTACCAGTGTGTAGCGGCCCATCAAAGTGCTCATCAGCATCAGCCCTCCCCCTGACCCATCTAAAAATCTCAACTCTCCTATTGCTTCTAGTAAATGCCCTATCAGGTGGACTTCTTCTGTTAGAAAGAGACCTCGGATGCCCATGCTCCTGTACAGCATCCACATCCCTCATATCATTAAGACGATGAGTAGTATACGATGGAGAGTCACGCCACGAGGAGCTATCCTTCTCAGTAAAAGAAATCTGTGGAGAAGACCTCATCCTATCTTCCCTGTACATAACCGGAGACCTGTGCTGAGATGAATCTTGATGACCACTGGATCCTTCTGGCAATCTCCTCCGTGGAGAGGACCAAGGGCCAACGGAGCGACTACGGGATCTAACAGGAGATTTAGACCGCATTCGAGGGAAACCTCTTCTCTGCGTCCCGGTAAACTTAGTATTACCCTGAACGAAATGACCATCAGGTCCATCATACACAGATTGGCACTATAAACAGGTCTTCACTAATATCAGCTGGAAAGTCTCTAACAAACTTCTCACTATGCCGAAGACCAACATACTCGGAGCCATCTTCACCAGTGCATCTGCTTGGGCTGATATTCCTGGAAGCTCTACCAAGCATTTGACTGCCCATCACGGCAGCATCTTCTCTTCCATTGGGGACAGTCGCTGCAGGTGGATGCCGAAATGAAGGCAAGTCATTTAATGGACGCCTCCTTCTGCTACCAGCAAAGGCAGCACCATCTAGTCTACTATCATAGTCATTACGTTCATTTTCAGATTCCCAAGTACCAGCTGTACGATTATGTTTAAAACGATAATCAGCTTCGCCTCTGTTCCTTTCAAAATCACGCCCAGAATTCCAACCCCTATGGGAACTGCCTTTCAAACCGGCCGAGCCCCTCCCTCTTCCACGCATGAAGTTCCCCCTTGAGGAACCAAATGAACGAACCTGAACCCTATCTTGCACAAATTTAGGACCATCAGCATAAAATTCATCTCTGGATAACAGCAGTAAGAAAAGTCAGAGTTCAGCAGAAATTCTAAATAAAAAAATCAAACAGCAATAAAAAGAAAAATCACCTATTCCTTGGTAGATGGAATTTCTCCTCCTCCGTATCTGAATACCTTCTTCACTTGAAGACAGTGGCCTATTACAGTTGATAATCCGACTCTGGTTTCCATCATTTGACAAATCTTTACTAGAGTTAGTATTAAGAGATGTTTCAGCATTTTGCAAAGATGAAACTGCTGCCTCATTAGCCTCAATTAACATTCCTGCGAGCTCCACTGCTTCCAGCAGATGCTCCGTCACATAAGACATACTTTTCATATCCCTCCTGCACATCTGGTATTCCTGATTGATCAACTGGTCCTTGATGAATAGCGCCTATAGGCCTCTGCTCATCATCTCCCGTTGTTTTCTCTTTATCAAATAATGGACTAAGCAACTTACCATCAGTATGATCAATTTTGTCAGCTTTCTCATCACAGCCTTTCACAAAGTCATCACTAGACTCAGTATGAACCGGTATTCTGTAATACTTCCAGTCATTTTTGAAGAAGTGAGATCCCCCAACCCCAGAAAAACCAGAAGAATGAGCATTTTTGCAAGAAGATTCATTATTTTCTCCGACTCCATCCCTCAGCAATTGGGTCAACTGCTGGCTGACTGCATCATTGGTTCTCGGACCTCACCGTCTTCATATTCCTCATCCTCTCTGCCACACCCCACACTCTCAGCGTCAACATGTCCCACAAAAGCATGGTGACCATCAGATTCATAATCAGAACCATAACATTCGTCTTCTAAAATTAACCGATACACTTATCTTCTCCCCATCATTTGGCGATCCCAGACCACTTGCAACCAAATTATGTGGGTCTTGTGGGCCTTTGTATACCATGATCTTCAAAATTCATGCCCTCCGAAACAGATGCCTCCACTTTATCACTTGATACACTGGATACATTTGATTCTTTGAGGTCGAAGTTTGCATTTTTAGCAGCAATATCAGCATTTGCCTGATCTAGTATTATCTGTACTTCTATTGGCTTCATTATTCTGAACAGAGTACTCAGATGGAGTAGACAAGTCCCCACCACTCACAGACAAATCTGAAAAGGTAGACAATCTAGAAGTAACTCGTTGAGGGGTCAAAGGCATTGACAGTGGGAAGAGGAAGAAGAAGAACAAGAAGAAGAACTCTCCTGAAGCTGCAAAACCCTTCCAACTAATTGGTGCGCACCTACATCCGATGTCATGGATATTTCCTGGGTAACCTCCTGGAGTGGTTCGCATTTCATTGGTTTTTGCTCAAGTACTTGAGGGCCCTCAGTTGGACAACTCAATAGACTGCAGATTCTGCCTCACAACTTCAGTTTTTACTACATTAGTCTCCAATGTTACAGCTGGACGAACTGCAAGTTCCATTAGCTTGTACGAAGGTTTCTTCAACAGGTTCTGACTTAACACTTCTACAAGTAGGGGAATTCATGTTTCTATCCAATGACAGATTTTTCGGTAAACTCAAGTTTGGACTAACCCTGCTGAGCCACTTTAGCCAATGACTGCAGTATTGAGGAGTCAAACCCTTGAAAAGTACTACCTTGACTAAGACGAAGCACATCCACGGACTTGCGTCGAAGGGTAGGATGTATTGATGAAATGGGAAAATTAAATTCCTGCTCACTAGCTCGAACAACTTGCTTCTCTTTCTCAACATTAGAACCAACAACAGAAGCAGAACTAATACGCGGGTTTATGTCTAGTGAACTAGATTTCTTACCTAACAGATCGATTTGACTTGCATCTTGAACAGGAACATCATCACCAGAACACTCCCATGAATCCATGGGAGTATTCAGATCCCAGCACCCATAAGTGTGGGCAGTACCATCAGTATCATTGTTATCCAATCCGTTAATTCTGCAACTTCCATCCTGGGAAATGTCCTTCCCTTTGTTCGAAGGCAGAGAAAGCAACAAAGGATTTACAGTTCCACGCATCAGACCACTCCCCACATTATCTGGATCAACCAAAGAAGAAGCAATGAGACCTTGAGCCTGCATGACAGTTCAACGTGCTCCTGAATTGGCAGGAAGTTCAAGTTTACTGTGCTCTCCTTGTTTGCCAACAACTTCCTTAACAGTCACTATTTTCGCATCTATAGAATCCTGGCTAATTTTTCGGCCAATGCTGGTTTCAAATTAGATTGTCAACATTCCTTGAAGGACTGGAGCTGTTATCAGGATTTGTTTCTGGAGATACGGATAAAAATGGTAGCATAGATTCCTGGCTAGCTAATTTTTCGGCCAATGCTGGTTTCACTAGATTGCTAACATTTCTTGAAGGACTGGAGCTGTTATTAGGATTTGTTTCCGGAGATACGGATAAAAATGGTAGCATAGCAGGCTGAGAGTCAACTTTCACACCCAAAGGTCTTTCTTCTTTAACCTCTAGAAGAGAGTTCTTGGGAGCATCAGCTTTAACTGTAGTATCACAAGAATTCAAGGTCGATCCTTGGCCCATGCAAGAATCTTTGGACTTAGATTCATTTTCATTAGAAAAAGATAGCTCAGCAGGGGACAGGATTTAGGGAGGCAGGACCCTAAAGTACCACCTCTTCTTAAAAGGGAGGTCTGACAAAGACATCCGGGCAAGAACTCCAGGCTGCAAATACATGATGAAATAGAGTGATATTAAAACAAAGCAAGCATTAAACAGATAGAACAATTCAGCAGCAAATCAGAAATCAAATGGAAACCTCTTTGTCCCCGGAAACCGGCATGATTCCAAAATCAGCTAAAGCTAAAGTTGTTTTTTTATATCTCGACAAGACAATCAAGCAGAAGAACACATCTGAAACACAAGATCACACTCCTCTAGTAGCACCCTGCAACCAGATATGCCAAAATATTAGTACAACGCAAAAGAAGAGAAACAGAACATTCACACCTATAAAAAGAAAAACATAAAAGAAGCGCCCCCACCCACCCCCACCCCACTCCACCCCCCCCACCCCCCACCCCTCCGCGACACACAGAGACAAAAGAAATGACGAAAATTCCTGCCATTACCAGTAAATTCAACTAGTACCAGATTGAGCCATAGTTAAAAAGGTTGAAGATATATGAAGGATGGAGATATAAATGTGCAAGTGGAGAAATTTTAAGGCGATTTTCGAGTTCTTTTTTTTCTTTTCTTCTCGAAACAAATCGATCAACAAACACCATACAAAGCCCACCATTCTTTCTGATTCACAACAGTCAAATAGTTCAAAATCTAATCAATTTCCATCAAACCCCATTTCTCTCACAAAAACTCATATATAACCACAGAAGCATATTCACCACTCATCACTCATCACTCATCAGTAAAACCCAAAAAAGAATCAAGAACCAAAAAAAAACACAAATTCTTAACTGACAAAAATCAGACATACCCAAAACAAAAAAAAATTAATTGCGCGCGCACACATATATATATATATATAAGAGAGATAAATAAATCTAAAGATAAAAAGAAGAAAATGAGAACCTTTTCTGTTCTTTAGACACAGCAAAAAGTGTATTGAAGAGGAAAACAAAAACACAGAGAAATGACTTTTGCCTGGTGGTCTCCTCTCTTAGTATAATGTGATAATTTACTTATTATATAAAACTATATATATATACTATTTGTGATTTGGTTGGTTAGGGTTTGTGTATTTTTCTACAATTGCAAATTTCCTTCATTTCCCCTCTATTAGTCAATTTTATTTCCCAATTTTTTATTAATTACAATTTTGACTTCATTTTTTATTAATATTATACTTATGTGAAGATAATTATAGAAGTTCTAAGGTAGGTGATATTTCATGATTGTTCATAGTCTATATTCATTTGCTTGAAAATTAAAATAGAATCTTAAATAGGTGACATTTATTTTTTATTTTTTTAAAATATTAGTTTCCAACAAATATATACATGTGGAGAATGTGAGAGAAATATTGTTTCCAATTTTATTATAACTCATAAAATTTGAGTGAATTTGTGATAAAATAAATACTTATTTGAATTTGGTATATGTATCGGGTTAATTATACTAAGATATATTGTAGTAATATATGATTAAGAGAATCAGATGCAATTTGTTGATCGACATAAAGTGTAGAGAGAAAGTTATTGAGAAAATGAGGAAGGAACAAAAAAATAAAATTTATTCGAATTTGTTATGTGTCACGTTAATTTATTATAGCTAAGTGAGAAATTTTAGAAAGATATATTATACTATCATAATATAGGAATTAAATTCTCGTTTACCGACGGTAGACGGAAAGTTATTGAATAAAATGGATTGAACAATAAAAATATACTTATTTGAGTTTGTTGTATGTGTCGCATTAATTTATTATAGCTAAGTGATAAATTATATTACAATTTTAGTAGTCATTACTGCGATTTGTTTTACTTGACGGGGTCTTTCGAATAACCTCTCTACTCTTCATCATGCAGATAGGTAAAAGGTATGCACACACTTTATCCCGCCTTATCACATATGGAGATTTTACTAAGTATGTTGTTGTTGTAAGATACATTGTAGTAAGATGTTTATAAGAAAATCAAATGCAGATTTATTGATCAATATAAAAATTGTTAAGAGAAAAAGAGAAAGTAATTAAAAAAATACTTATTTGAATTTATTATATATCGTATTAATTTATCATAGTTAAGTGATAAATTATAATAAGATACTTAGGAGAGTCAAATGCGTACTCAAAGTGTAAATTCATCGATATAAAAGTATATAGCGAAGGTTTTGGAGAAAAAGAAGAAGAAGGGAGTAATAAAAAATCACTTATTTAAATTTGCTGCATGTCGTGACAATTTTTCATAGCTAAGCCGATAAATTATACTAAGATATATTATAGTAATATAGGGTTACGAGAATTAAATGCAGATTTGTTGACCGATATAAAAATTTAGAGAGAAAATTATTGAGAAAAAAGAAGGGATAATAATAAAAAAATTATCCGAATTCATTGCATGTGTCACATTAATATATTATAGCTAAGTGAATTATAATAAAATACATTATAGTAACATACGATTAAGAGACCAAATGCATTTGCCGATCAATATGAAAGCAGAGGAAAGGGAGCTGACATAAAAGTGAAGGGAGGCACAAAAAAGAAATACTTAATTGAATTTATTTGCATTGCATAAATTTATCATAGCTAAGAGATAAATTATAGTAAGACACATTTGAGTAATTTAGGGTTTAGAGTTTTATAAATCAAATGCGCATTTGTTGATCAATATAAAAGTGTAGAGGAAAATTATTGAGAAAATGTATGAGTAATAAAAAAAATACTTATTCGAAATTATTGTATGTTACATTAATTTATCTTAGCTAAGTGATAAATTACAGTAAGACACATTCTAGTAATACGTGGTTAAGAGAATCAATACAAATTTATTAATTGATATAAAAAGCGTACAAGAAAAGTTGTTGAGAAAAAAAAAAGTAAGTAAAAGAACACTTATTCGAATTCTGTTATATGTGTGGCATTAATTTATTATAGCCAAGTGATAAATTATAATAAGATACGCGGTAATAATATGTGGGTTGGTATATCAAATGTAAATTTGATATTAAGGTGTATCGAAAGTTGCACGAAAAAAAAAAGGAGAATAAAAAATTAAGGTATGTTGTATGTGTCGGCATTAATTTATCATAACAGAGAAATTATAGTAAGATACATTATAGTAAATATACGGTTAAGAGAATCAAATGCAGATTATTGATCAATATAAAAGTGAAGGAAAAATGTTGAGAAAATAGAAGGGAGTACTAATTAAAAAACTTATTAAAATTTATTGTATGTGTCGTATTAATTTATCATAGCTAAGTGATAAATTTAGTAAGATATATTATAGTAATATACAAGCTAGGGAGAATCAAAATGCATTTATTGATCGATATAAAAGTGTGCAAAAAAAAATGTTGAGAAAAAAAGGATGGAGTAATATAAAAATCACTTATCTGGGGTTCAAGAGACGGCTCATATTAATTTATCATACGCAAATGATAAATTATAATAAATACATTATAATAAGATAACATTAAGAGAATCATATGCAAATTTATTGATTAATATAAAGCGTAGACGCAAAGTTATTGAGTAAAAGAAGGGAGTAATAAAGTTGCTTATTCAAATTACTATATGTCACACCGATTTATCGTGTAATCGACTAATTTTTTTTATAGTAAGATGCATTATAAATATATACAATTAAGAGACTTAAACGTAAATTTGTTGATTGATAAAGAATATATGGATAATTCATCAAATGTAAGATACTTATTCACCATTATACGTGTATTTTTTTATAGTAAGATACTTATTTGAATTCATTATATGTGTAATATGTCATATTGATTTATCATAGCTAAATATAATTTATTTATAGCTATGATAAATTATAATAAGATACGCGGTAGTAATATAGGGTTAAGAGAGTCAAATGTAGATTTGATATTAAGTGTATAGAAAAAGGCCTTAAAAAAAAGGAATAATAAAAAAATTAAGCATATTATCTGTTTCATTAATTTAATATAATGTGATGAAATTATAGTAAGATACATTATAGTAACATACGTTAAGAGAATCAATGCAAGATTATTGATCAATATAAAAGTGAAGGAAAAGAAAACATATCATATTTTGAATGCATCAAGTAAAATATATATACCTCTTTAATCAAAATAAAATTAAAATCTATATACAATTTATATTTATATATGTTATATGTCTATTATATGTTAAATATATATATATATATATATATATATATATATATATATATATATATATATATATATATATATATTATATTTTTTTATTATTATTATTTTAGTGGACGCTAAAATCTCATAATAGAAATAAGAAGAAAGAAGATTGATTTTAAAAAATTTTTATATATACAAAATAAGATTTAATAATTGCAAAATATAAAAGTAATTTTTTGTTTACAATTTATAGCAAATTATTCTAACTACAATAATTATTTTCTTCCCTAATTTAAAGTATAAGATGTTGCTTGTTTTAGGCTCTAATGAATCTTTTTTTTTTTGGCTTTCAAACTCTCTATATCAACTTGAATTTATTTTTTTCTAAGTTCAATTTTAATCATAAGAATGCATTTACAAAAAAATCCATTCTAATAGGTAAATATTTCATTTGTATGTGAATGAGTGGGTTGATTGAATTTGGATCAGTCAAAATATCAATTAATACGAATGGCTATTGAGCCGCCCAAAAGTTACTTAGACCTAAATGCGCTAAAATACAATTCATAACTCAAACTCACCAAACCTCTTACTAATTGCTTTGTTTACTCTTTTAAAATCTTTTGATAACTCGTAAAATCAATTCTTTAATGACAAAATATAACATATTAAATAAAATATAATATCTTTTTGAAAATATTTTGATAAAGATTACTTAATCAATTTCAGCTAGGAGACGCCTCAAACTTTGACGAAACGTGAGTTGGGCCGAAAAATGGATCGAGCTAATAGATGAGCTGTCAATTATCACCCAAATTTCGGTTAAAGCGCGACTTAACGATTTCAATAATCGATTTTACCACCTTTATCTCATTTAAAAATTAACATGCTATCAATTGTTTGAAAATTTATTTCCTTTTATTTTTATTTTACTTGCTCGACTCATTCAACATTAGTTTTCAATATTCTTTAGAGCAAAAACACCATTAATAATAGTAAATTATGTAAATACAAATTATATTTCAAACACATTTATACACATCAATTTTCAATATTTCAAGACTAATTTATATAGAATTTATACATATCGTGGCTAAGTACATATATCAAAAATTATATATATATTAAATTTCATACAAATTCACACAACGTCCATACATATCTCAAGATAAGATTAATTTTCATACATTTAAATACACATGCCAATTACCAAAAAAATTCTATTACTAATGTATACAAATTTTATACACATTTCTACACATGCCTCTACCTCTTTTACATAATTCACTCACAATCCATTTCTGTATACAAAAATTTATAAAATTTAAATGAATATGTATATAACTGTATAAATGTTGTATAAAAGTTCATGTTGTGCTTTTGAAAATCACATGACAAATCTGCCACACCATGTATAAAATCTGTATAAATTTATTTAAAATATAATCTACATATATAAAAACTACTGCAAAAAACAATAGAAACAAAACTCACGAAACTTGACGAAGAATCGATAAGTTGAAAATCTTTTGAATAAGAAAGAATTTTAAGAACGAAGTCTGTAAAAATCTGTATTGAAAATGCGAGTATTGGAGTTTCCTTGAAAATTGTAAGAATGGAGAAAATAGAGATGAGAAAACATGTGAAAATAAAATACTAGTTTTTCCTTTTGGAAACGCAGGAAAAAAAGAAAAGAAAGAGATTGTAACATATATGTTACACAATAAAGCGCGACGATGCGAACACACAACGTATAACGCAGTATTTAATCTGGACAATGAGAAAAAAAAAGAGACTATAACTGCGCCGAACACATAAATTAAAGCAAAATTCACTATTTATAAATATAGATTCAAAATTCAAAAATTCTTCAACTTAAACTATAAATCTGCTATATTTTATAATATAAAATATATTTAATAAATATTAGAAAAAGTATTTTTATATGTTACATATTGAGTTCTAATTATTTATTGGTGTATAATTTCCTTTAAACTATGGGATTCTATAGAAGTCTATCACCAAAAATCATATTTTAAGATTATTGTGGGCCCAATCTGGTTGGACCAGCTAAGTAGTCAATGGACCTGTTCAATTTTTCTGGTGGGCTTATGCTTTTCATTTTGGATTTTTTTTCCAGCTGGCGGGGATTATTCTTGTTCTTATTTTGTTTGGTGTGATCATGACAATTGACAGGGTGTTGTTCACGTTTATTGCACTATTGCAAATTTAGCCATTTTGTTATTGTCCGGATTAGCTCGTGCGCTGTCATTTTCTATCGGTGGCGATATTTACTACTCCTGTCGTTTATGTTTATTGTTAATTTAGCCATTTTTTATTATCTGAATTAACTTGTGCATTCTATCTCCTATCAAGCATAAATATATGATAATTCTATCCATCAAAACTGTAGATGTTGTTAATCACTCGCGTATTCTTTAATCTCTTCTGCTAAAATTTTAACCTTGAGATCACGATTCTATTCACTTTATTAATCATCCCTCCATTTCCACAAAATAAGCGTTTTTTAATCGACACACACCTTAAGAAAACTATTCATTCCTCGACAAAAATATATTTTTATCCACTTTTTAACACTAATAAATAATCTTGGAGAAAGATATAACTTTTTAATATTTTTTGATTGTGTAAAACTCTCTTCACTTAAATAAGAATAAAATTGAAAACATTAATGTCTTCGATTACGTAAAATTTCACTTATTTTGAAACAAAATCAAAAGGCTACAACACCACTTAATCACTTATTTTGAAACAAAATCAAATTGCTAAAACACCACTTATTTTGAACGAGAGTATTAAATCACACCCTTGAGTGCAATTTCAAAGAGCAAATATCAACGGTAAATGATTTCTAGAAAACACTTATAATCTGTTTGACCAAATATTTAAAATTAACTTAGTTTGAAAAATATTTTTTTAAAAAAATAAATTTTTTTTTTATAAAAAGCACCATATTTGATCAATCGATTTTAAAAAAACACTTTCCAACAATAATTATTATTTGATTAGACCACAGCCTTAAGTGCGAGAGCGAACAGACAATTTCCTCTTCAGTAATATGCAAGCAAATACACTTGGGAGGGAGGACTATAGGATTACAGGTTAATGGAGATTATGCTCATGTATTCGATTGATATGCTGTACAAATCAAACCCAGTTTGAAGTTTAACATCCTTTTAATTTTTTTTTGCTTGCATGCAAGGATTACAGACTTGGTGGTTCCCATATATACAGTGGTCACCAAAACATGAAGACATAGGCAGACACTGGAAAGCTCCCAGAGCAAGTTCTTGTATGGGAGTTGATCACTGCCCACGATACGCGGTGATGGACAGTTGAATGAAAACAGAAACTCATGAAATGTAAGCCTTAACCAGCTCGGTGTAGTTGCAGGTGAAGCCTGTCCTAGGACATGTGATTTTGCCATCATTCTTCTTCGCCATTTCTTCGAGTGCCTGCAGTCACATTGATGTAAGTCAGATTATCACTTTAGGAAGCGCAACCGTGGAAGCAACTAAAGGCATACCTTGGTGCTATAGACATAGCCATTAGGCAATACAAGGGGTGGATTTTCAGTATCCATCAGTTCTTTGGTCATGTAGCAAACGAGCTTCGAGTGATGCTGCTTTGAATATGGTAGTGGCGATGCTAATTTACGGAAGCTCTCCTGTGACAAAGGATCCTCCTTTGTGCAATCATCTTCGTAACAGAATCTATAAATTTGGTCAAGGAGAAGAAATGGAGCAGATAAATCTAAAATTTTCCTTTGGTTCCTCTTTTTCCTTTTCCCAACGACTTTTAGGAACTTTGGACATGGGTGGCAGAGGGAGTTTGAAAATATCAGTAGTTAGTAAATCAGAAAATCATTACAGCTGACACTATTCCTAGTTCACACATGTAAAAGCATATAGAGCAGACCACCGTGATTATATCGTAACGTATGTAATTGATCATTTATATTAACTAGATTCTTAATAGTAAACTACAAATCTGTATAGTGATCACCTGTACGCAATATTTCCCTAGCAAAAAAAATCATGTGATACGGATACGGAGTTTTCAATGCAGACAGCCCTGCTTGCAGATATATATTCAGCAAAGGCTCAAGAGTCATGCCATATAACTTGCAGAACTCTTGTTTGAATTGATCAATCAGGTAATCCCACTGCTTTGGTTCAAATAAAACCTGTAACAGAAACTGACAACTGTCAAGTAACTTGGATAATTATCTTGATCTGCTTTTATTCTACTGAAGTGTGATTCTTCATTTGCAGCAGACAACCATCTCACAAGATCGTGAAGAAACAGAAGAGTCCAAGACCAATGAGGGAAAGTGAAAACAAACAGACATAAGAATTTCCATACATGATATCTGAGAGTTGCAGAAGCAATGTAAGATATTATATCGCCATCACTTAAACACTTCAGGTCACCACAATAAAAGAAAGTATTACATGACCAACTTGCACAACACATTTTCTTCAGGCTTTCTGACTGAACTAGCTTAGCAATTACTTTGTGTTTTTTGAACACATACAAACGCATACAAGGACAATTCATATACAAACATGATAGATGCATGTTTTTAAGCATATATACGTAAATATAGTAGAATAGTCCATTTTTCTGGAACTCATTGCTGGATGCATGATTACATATTCTAGAACAGTCCATTTCTCTAGTAACTCATTACTGGATGTAATCTAAAGTTTGTGCATACGGACTATATGCACGAACTAGAAATATGGACTATATGTAATAATGCTTAAAAGCATTGATGGCGAAAGAGTTGAACCAAATTGAAGAAACTAATGAAGTATTCTAAACTCAAAAAACTTCAATGAAAAAGTGCAAATACAGAAAGCTAGCAGGAAAGACCATAACCTTGTAAGTTGTACATTCAGTATTACTCTTGAAAGCAAGTGTCGCCAAGACCCGCTGCAGCTCTTTCATATGGATAGAACCCCAGGGTGCAAGATATTTCCGAGCATATGTAATCGCCCGCATCATGTTTTCAGCTCTTACCAACTCTATGAACTCTTGCAGTCTCAGCTGGAACTCAAATTTGCTCTGTCGACAAGAGAAACAATCAGCACCTTGTATTTGTGGCACTGTGATCCAAAATGCAGCACTACTTCTACCAAAATCCTAAGAAAATACTGTTATCCAAAGATATAACTCCCAAATTGGAGTTGAAAAATAGTCCCGTCTCCAAATGCTTGACATGTTCTGATTCTTTCACCATTTTGATATGAGAAAAATTGCAACTTATTTTATCTTTTTGTAGTGTTTTTTAATATCTAAATTTTCATTAAAAATAAATTAATCTAGTTTGTTTAGCTTCAAAAATAGTCAAACTAATCATTGATATAGCAAAACATGTTGAACAAATTGGCACCGGGGGAGCAGTTATACACGCAGATACTTCATTTAGTTTTGCTCAGTGATATGTTAGTTGTGACAACATTCTGCAGTAGCCATCCAATCATCTATCCACGAACAGTGCCCAATTTAGAGACTCACAGGACCTAGTCAATTAGCAAGATTCCTTTCACGACCATTTATCCTTTTTATCTGATAAGTTTCACGATCATTTATCCTTCTGACATGTAAAGCTTTAATGAAGCCTGGTATGAGAGGAAGAGCAAACTTTGTAGATACATCTGACCCTTCATTTCAAAGTATGACGAGACACATAAGAGACCACTAAGTGCAAGGCTCTCTAATGGCTAAAGCAACTTCATCCAACAACAAAGGGATGGGTTTCCGCATTTCAAGCTAACAACTCATACGCCTTTTTATCGAGGACAAATGTAGCTACAATTTCAAGCAATCATCCAGTTACATCTCAATAAATCTGAAGTATTTAAACCAGTACATCCTGATCAAATCATTGGAATGACAAACAGGAGGATTCCCTATTATTTAACCATTTCAATCAAGACAAAGACGGGATTCACCCATTAGCCTTCACTATAGTTGTTACCAGGTGCAATTATGCTTTGCACTACTAGTCTACAACGCAACAGCTATGGGTATTATTATTGTCTTTATGCCTTTACAACTCTATTATGGCTACTACAATAGTCAGCATTTCAAATCAAAAGGTATTGCATTGTAACAACTAGTGCATTTGAAGAACATCATCCAAGCTAGATACTCTTTTGCTAAAACTTTGATCACCAGAAGCATGAAGTAGTTCATAAAAACACTATCATGCACACTCTTACGCTGACTTCATAATATCCAAGAATGTGATAACTCAATTCCCCCAGTGTGCATGCTAATGTATGCTTCACATGCCATGTTTCACAGCTGATGTATTATATAGGACAATATTGCCTCTGATTGATCTTAGAATATCCAATAATAAAAATACTCAATTCTCCTTGGATGGATGCTATATATGCTTCAGATGCCATGTTTCACATCTGATGCAATGACCAAAAAGGAAACTGGAACAAGTGGCACCTTCTGAATGCTGTTAGACAACTCATAAATATCTACTCTCCACAAGACATTCCAGGTCAAAAAGCTCCATCTGATTAATATATATATACATATATGGTTTTTCTTCCACTTCATGAAATAAAGAGCTTCATGCCAAGGGGTTGGCAGTTCAGAATGATGTTGCTTCAAGCTTCAAATTACACAATGAAATGGACATCATTTCTTTAAGTAACAGAATTTAAGATCTATTTAGATGCTCAATGTCCAGCACAATCCACATTTTATTGAGTTTCCTCCGTCAAGTCCCTTGAGTAAAAAATCTAGTACTTGAAGATTAAAATGAATCACGTGGCTGTCTATGACCTTTTGCATTGTCAGTTCAAAGTTGAAGAGCTATTAATGATCCTTACTTCCGAAAGGTGAAGAATAATGTTCTCTTGCTCACTTTCGATCTTTCTCAATCAACATGGGGAAGAAGAGTTGTAATCACAAATTCTAACCACTAGTGCATTTATGAAAAATCGCACACTGAACCTTTTCTTTTTCGGGTTTGGTAAATAAGCACCCCGTACATATCAACCTGGTTTACACCTTTAGCAAGTTCATGCTAAAGAAATTCTAATCAGTATGTTAATCAAGACAGCCCTTCCATGGACCCACACGTAGGGGGAACTTTGTGCTCCAAGGCTGACCTTTTAATGTTAATCAAGACGGTAATGAGGAAATACAGATATATCAACACATAATTTGTGCTTCCAATTGCCAATAAATTTTCATCCCGTTTCATGACTTCCTTCAAGAAACTGTTAAAGAGAACGTATTCTTATTCTAGTAAATAAAACACACATTTGATGTTCCTCCCTTTAGGAATTCAAACAAAATGTATTCTGATTATGTAGTTCCTGATCAACCAATTGAGAAATATGCATCCATTACTACAATCATCATGTTTTCCCTCTTCTCAAAAGCAGTACAGCAATCATGTAGCTTCATGGTTCAGAAATTTACTACACTAAAATAGAAAGACCAATATTTTCTGGTCTGAGTGACCACTCAACCTAAGCAGCATCCATAGCCTCTCCACAAGAGAACACTCTTCATGTACACCTCTTTTTTGACAAAGATTTCTGCATCTCATCTTAATGAAATTACGTGCATTGGCAGCTTTCTGACAGTCTTCACTAGCTATCCAAATAATACCCAGATTAAAGTTCCAATGATCTCAGCTGAGGAAGGATTTGAAGGAATAACCTAATCCATGCAGCAAAGCATGCATGAGGCAACTGACATTTATTCTGGAAAATCCATGGCACCGGAGAAACTTCAAGAGATGACAGTCAGGTTAAGGTTTCCATTTTCCCGCAGAAGATGCAGCTCAGAATGGACATCCCAATCTTTACAGCAAAACAAGGATGGTACAATTAATATCTGCAATTCATTGCAGATGAGGAAGCTGAACAATTTGACACTCAACTAAATCTAAAATCTCAATTGATGTGCCCCTATCTTAAAATCTTGCTACAACATAAGCTAAGCTGATTTGTTCATAGAATTTTCTTTAACCCATGAAAAGCAAAGCACACAAATTCAAAACCCCCCATCACTTTAAGCATATTATGCTTGAAATATCCTTTTCTCTTGCTAATGTAGGATTGAGATATCCATTATCAGAAACCATTAAATGGAAAAAGTAGACCCCGCCAGAATTTCTGTTCACTCTATTGGTAACAAAACAGGATATCTGAGGCTTTACAAAAGCTAACAAGCCATCAAACACACAGTGGGAATGCCTTCTCAATAAAAATCCGTCAGGGTTCATTTTGATTTTCACCCTTTGACTAACTTTTCTCTACGTTCTGCATAATGGCAGCCCAAAAATATGTGCAGCCATTGAAATTCAAGCATTCTGCGACATGCGCTGATTGAGTTTTATGTCCATTAAACCAGCAGAAGGAGATCCACTCAACCCGGTGAACATATGAGGTCTGAAACTTTTCATGCTTTTTCAATTTGAGCTACATGATTGAATAACATCTCAATGAAACACGAATTAGTGGCTAGCCATATGAACGAAGTGTGTAACACTAAAAAGATGGTATACTGATGGATGCTCTGGTTCTGCACAACAAATATATATAGGACTGGAATGAATTATCACTTCTTTTTTTTTTTATAAAGGTAACTTGGAATGAATTATCACTTTTTTACTGATTACAATACAATCACAGAATTGTTAAATCAGTAACAAAAATATTAAAGACAAAAGCTATTTAAAAAAAGATAATCATACCTTTGATTTCTTTAGCCTTGATTTGTTATCAGCACACCAGGCTAAAGCAGGAGTTACCTCCTTGTTTTGGAGAGCATCAATGACCTTTTTTGCTTCATGAAAGACATCAATGTCAACAAGATCCTAGAATAGAAAAGATCAAACTTTATCACAATCCACAATGGCTCAACGATTTTGCAGCTAAAGAAATTCACAAGCACAATGGACTCTACAGAAAGAAGTACTGGTACTGTGTAGCCAACATGGTTACTGCATTATTCAAGTCGCAAGAAGTTAGGCAGTTTTAAAATTGAACTAGACAGCTTGAGCCTTCAGATCCTGTATGGATTAAGTTTAAAATGTCTATGTTAAATGTCATAATGAGGTTCCTAATAATATCACATTGGAGTTCTCAACGATAGGAAATATTGCTTTACTGATGAAGTTAACAGTTTGTTGATGTGATGGGAGTACTCTGCATACAAGGTGTACAATAAAGATAGGAAAAATTGCTATCAAAATGGTAGTTGAGTTTTCATCAGAAGTTCAAAGAAATCCCAAAATGGAATATTTGTTGAAACCATATGACAAAAACCACATACTCCTAACAATATTATGGAAGCACGAACTACCTATTCTTGAGGCAAAAAGCAGGAAATAGTGCGCTTCTAGTTTAGAAAATACATTTTTAAAGCAAGAAAGAGATGATCATTACCAAGGATAAGCAAACAAGAAGGTGCTGAGTGGTGGAGAATTGACATAATATACATAACAAAGCAGTACTAGTGAATTATATGCCACAAGGATGAAATACCGAGAACACACATTAAAGTGCATGTCAGCCATGCACTTAAAGATCCTACATAACACTAATGTGCGTATTAAAAATTTGTTTTAGGTTTTTTGAGCAGGTTCAAAGTCAATCCTGAGTTTGCATCTCACTTTTCCAATTCCTTGTACCCCTACAGGCAAATAAATTATAGTTTGGCACAAGAAACAGATTATGCAAGTATCATGAATCATTTGAAAAAGGTGGGGGTATTGTCACCATTGCAATTTAACCCAACTTGCTACATGGTAGCTTCTACACACAGAAGAACTAGAGAGCAAAACCACTTAAATCAGTAATCTATCGTTGAATTTCTTCTTTAAACTCCTTTGGGACCTTCCCCCGATGGATGAGATGTCCCCAGATCACCACTTTTTTCTTGTGACTTGCATAAAATATATTCCGGCTATGCATCCCTGTTTCGCTACAAGTTTTGATATTGAGAAGAAGCCTCATCATTTTTTATGCCCCTTTATACTTAATTGTATATGTAATTCATAGATGATATGTGGAACAGTAACAGATATATTACCACAAAAGGACATTTTTAATACATATCCAGCATATCTAATGGGAAACTTAGAATAGGAAATCCAAATGGAATTTTTTTTCCTGAATCCTGATAAGCTAGGTTTGAGCCAACTTTTAGTGCCTTAAATCTTCCAGAGGGCTGGAATACTTTGAAAGAACAAAGCAGCAGCTTCATCCAGAAACATTTTTCAGCAATAATGTCTCCACACCCAAATAGACAAACATATTCAAGCTAATTACTTAAGATTGGGGCAGAAGCAAATCCTAATCTGATAAAAGTTGCTTATACTGGCAAAAAAGAGATGCAAGGTAAAATTGAATCAATGGAACATCATGTGAAAAATACCCTACTTCAACCTATGTTTAATATCCAACAAGCTAGGCTTTTGTGAGAAGGAAGGATAAAAAAGTTTTCCCTTCCATATTTCCACCTTCCTCATCATTTATTGCATAACTGATGAAGTGAAATATTAATCCTTTGCATTGGTTCCATATTTCCACCTTCCTTATCATTTGTTCCCTTCCATATTTCCACCTTCAACTTTTTTCTTTTTCTTTTATTCTCTTTAAATAATTGTTATTTTGTCCATTTAATATTGGATTTAGACCAACTCTTAAATGGAGCGACATGGGCAGTGAAGATTCAAATATCCGAGCCTAACTTGCTTGGGATTGAGGTGTAGTTCTTGTGTCATTATTATTGGTCGGTAGGCACCTGCAATCCTTATGCTCGACACTAGTCAGTTAAATAAGACAGCAGTTTTTGTATTACCCTTTCTAAATTCACTTGCCCCGTCAGCTGCCACCCAATAAGGGGAAAAGAATACATACACCCACATAAACAAGAAAGTAAGAGAACTAGAAGGAATTCATGTTTTTTTTAAGAGTAATATAAATAATTTTATAAGCTGTAGCACCCAGGGAGTGCTGAGGGAAAACTAGAAGGAATTCCAAATGTAAAATGTACAATGGTAAATGAAGAAACAGTCAGATACATTCATCTAGAATGAACTTGTTTTAGTGTTATGCTATGTTTGGTAGACATGAAAAGAGGAAAGGTGAGGAGCAACCTAAGAGGAGCTACACATTGGTTATCTTATTTGATACGAAAGTAAACGTGGATGAGTTCAATACCCCTCCAGAAAAGATTTAAAGATGATTTAATTTCTCAAGAATATTTAAAGAGGATTTATACATCTATCACCTCCTTCCAATCGCACCAAACATCCAAAAGTAAATGACTTATCCAGTTATCTTCCATCTAAGAGAAGTAATACAATAAAGTTCCATTCCTTTACCCGTCCTCTTCCCTTTATGGTTGCAAACATAATGGCAGCTTAAAGTGACTCAAAAACTGGAACAACATGACCATTTAACCATAATAAATAATACCTCATAATAAAAGGTAAAAAAACTCAAAGAAAACCAACCTGGATATTGCTGCTTTCAGCAAGCTTCATGGCAGTGTCATAATATGACATCCGCAGCATGTAATCCACCAGTATCCGCTTCAAACGAGTGTTATTCCATTCTGATAAACTTTCTGGATCGGCAGATTCTAGATGATCTAGCCGTGCTCTGCATCTTTGCGCTTGCAAGTTCTCTGTTCGACTCCCCTCTTCCAACTGATATATTCTCAAAATACAAAACCATATGATAGCTCATTTTATTAACTGATTAAAATATCACTGAAGCTTTCCAAAGCTTCATGTTGGAATGTATTTAGTTTTTCAAAATTATTAGTCGCTCAATGACAAACTAAATGAGCAAAAGGGATACATTTTAGGATAAAATAAACAAAAACCGGAGAAATCAAAGACACACATACATATAGAAGTTCCTTGCTTTGTCGAATCTAATACAAATAAATGATTGTTCTCACAATATAGAACCTCCTTTACCTAATTTTAGCTGATCAAAAGACATCTGTAGAATGTCAAAGCATGATACACACACGCGCGCGTGTGTGTTTGGGTAGAAGTTTTGCTTCTTTCATCCAATCTTATACTGTAAACGAATGTGACATATACACAACAGAGGGGAAATTTCACTATCTTTAACCAATCTTACATACTAAAATAACAGAATACCATATCTAATATATACATAAACATACGTGTGTGATTATGTGATAAAAAGTCTAGCTTCCTTAATCCAAACTTATACAATAAACAAACAGAATATGTAATTGAACTACTCTAAGTACCTTCCGTTTGAGGCCTTGCAATCTGGAAACAAGTGAATTGAGGTGATGGACAGCATCATCACGGGACATATCAGAGTCAGCGGCATCTGAAACGCCATTGATAACAGCGGAGAGTTCCTTCTCAACAATACGGTGATTAGCGCGGATAGTCTTCTTGTAATGCTCGAAGGGGACACGAAGGAACTGGTGTTCCAATTTGAGCGATTCCGACAGTTGGTTCAGTTTTGACGACGGAGTGTTAGGCGAGATGGCAGCGGCCGCAGCTACTGCGGCGGCGGCGGAGGCGGCACTTGAGGTGACAGCAGCGCTACTGGTGGTGGATGACGGCGAACTGCCGTTGGGAATCGTTTCCATCTCCATTAATGGAAGAACTGAAGCTAGATCGAAAACGCTAGAACTGAGAAAGAATGCGGAAGAAGGAAGATTTGCTTCGTTAGCCAAAAACATCGAAGTGGTATGTGGCCACGACGTCGTTTCAACTTAGGCAGAGTACAAGTGTGTATATATTTTTTTAGGGTAAAGTGGAAATAGCATATTCAAGGATAAATTGGTGGAATATATCATTAATAAGTTAGAAATCACAATTTTGGTTTGAAATTTATATTTAAAAATATTTAATTAAGCATTTAAATATATAATATAGTAGTTTTCAAAAAGCTTTTAGGTATATTCTTAAATAATTATTACGTAAATAATTTAAATCATTTTAAAATAAATCGTCAATTTTATTTATATAGATTAGTTTGATTAAACCGTTAAACTGCATGTCTATTTCAATTGAGACTGACCTAAAAGACAGAAAGATTATTTACGATAGATCATTGGCTCAAAAATATTAAATAACAATTCCAACATTATTAATTTTGAAATAAAATATGAAAAGAGCAAAAATGTCCTTCTCCAAAACTTTTATGGGGGAGTCCTTTAAAAACATTAGATAATATTAAAAATTTCAATTTATCTAGTATAAACCAAACTTATATATTTTTATATTATATCTTAAAAATATATTTTTAATTAAATTAATCATTATTTATCAATAAAAATATATTCACTAAATAATGATCACCTTATCTAATTTACTTATTATAATCCTTCATCTTATAATTCAGATATAACTTGTTTACAAATAAAATGATTCCAACTAATTCTTAATTTTTAACTACAAATACTATTTTCCAATATGCTTAAAATAATTCTAACAATAAGTTACTATGAATTAAACTTTTAAGTAAGTTTTTTTAACTACAAGATTATGTCCTAGTTCACACCTTTAAATTTAATTCATAGATAGTAGTTAAGATACCAGTAATTTAATAATTTCATGTTTTTTTTTAGTTTTGTTTAAATTTTATATTAAGTTCAAATTGGGAAAAAATAAAATGACCATTGACAGCTTGTTTGGTTGGATATTGCTTATTCTATTGTGTGTCAGTTCATACAATAATTATTTTGATTATTAAATTTTTATTATATTATATTATTAAATTAATGGTTATTTAATGATTATTTAATGTGATGGTATTGTTATCTTATATTTCATTGGCTTATAATAATAATCGATATTTTTATGCTTTTTTAAAATTTTTTTTTATAATAGCTATATTCCTACCTAAGAGTTTTGGTTATGACAGTCAGAAAGCAGTCCTCTACATGCCTTACAACCGTCCTTTTTGCCCATTCCACGCTTATGTGTACATCATGACTGATAGGCCTACAGACGGCAAGCCCCACAATAGCCTTGCTTTCACGTTCCGCCTCTTTCCTTAAATCAAGTTAGCACTTATCTTGCTTCACGCAACTATATTCAATTAATGACAGAGAGGGTAATTAAATCAATTGTCATCCTTCGCTCTTTGTGCTAAATGCTCTTTTAGCACGGGTCCATTCATCCTTTTCGAAGGGGTAGATGCTTTCCTCAAACAGTCAAGATTTCAAATTGACATCTCGAACATAATGTCGATGTTGGTAATGACCTTTGCGAATGACTTGCCATGCTTTCTAGGCTTGACTCTTGTGGGATGAGATGTGCTCAAACAACTCAACTCTTTCTGTGGGTGGACAACTTCCTTAAGTCACATCATGTCAATCATTATTCTTAAAAAAATGTAAAGTCCAAACATGACAAACAAAAAATAAATGAAGAGGGTAATAAAAAACATATAATCGAAATCTTGGGATATTCCATTTAGACACCCAAACTAAATCTTGTTTCAATTGAACATCTCAACCCCTAATAAAATGTTACAATTAAACACTTTCGACTCAAAGTATTCTTATTAGATAAATTGGTTAGATGACCAAAATATTGAGTTAATCTCTAATGATTGAGAAAATAATACTACCTATAACCACAACAGTAAAAACTCAAGTCATTTTCTACATGGAGATGATATATTTTTGCAGTTATCTTAAGCGCTCTAATAGACAAAAGAAATATGCACAAATTTTAAAAAAATTTAAATAAAATATTATCTGATTACTTTATTATAGGTTAAGGTGTTTAATTGAATGAAATATTCAACAAATTTAATAAATGACTATATATAAACCTATATAATTTATCAAAATAATAGAATACATTATGAAAGTATACCTAACCACATCCAAACAAGGTGTGGAGATATTTAAACCTTAGAAACCGGGCGATGCACTAAAGTTTTTATTATGCATAGGGTTCGGAAAAAGATAAACCAGAAGAGTCTATATAAATCGCCTTAACTAACATATCTGAGAGAGACGTTTCCAATAAAATAGAAAGAAAAAAAAAAAAGCAAGATATAATCTTCAAAGGAAAAATATGGAATTTTACGCACCAATGCCACATATTACACTTGCTTCTATTCGTTGTTCTATGCTACGATTTACTCTCTTCCAACTTTTTTCCGGCGCCGGCGGCCACATCGGAGAGGATGCTGCAGTTTGTGATCGTCTGCGTTTGATTTCTCTATGAAATTCATCGAGCTCATAGAACGATCTGGATGCTCGGTTCAGGTAGGTTGCAATGGCGTGAGAATGTCCGGCGCCGGCAGCCTCGCCGGGGACGAAGTTTGACATCACTGAAGCGGCTTTAGACAGAGATATCGGCATTACCGTCAGCTTACCGAAACTGTTTTCATGACATATATCTCGATTGATTGAACAATGTGGTAGAAGAGTTTGTATTTCTACCTAGGGCTTGCATGCTAATTATGGATCTCTTGTTTTGGATTCTCAAGATAGGACTATAAAGTGAGAGTCTTGGGCTGGGCCTAGTTTGTTGAACAGGAGTTCACTCCAAAGCTTGGGGTTCATTATGGGCGGGTCAGGTTGAATATGGGTAGAAAGCGGATTGTCAACTCAAACTAAATTGGGTCATTGACTTGACACTTATACTTTTACTTTGTGCCGGACTTTATTATGTTTGTCAAAATAAAAATATGTAAAACATAAATATATATATTTTTTATCATAATATTAAATTATGTCTATACAGCCTTTCTATCTCTGTAGGAATATTTTACCCTCCCCACACCTCCCGTTGTGGGATTTCAGCTGAGTTGTTGTGATGTAATACAAGTTATGTCATGGAGTCTCTCAAAAACATGACCTACTAACCAGTCCATATTTTAAGGGCAATTCCAGTAATTTCAACAATTAAATTTCCCATGGAATCAAAGACAGCTGAACTATTGAATCAAATAAACACTGGATGGTCACTATGACAATACTAGTACACAATACATCTAATGCAGAGAATGGAATATGACTTAACTTTATTGTGGCTGATTGAATTTTAAGCTTTATAGATTTCAAATTTTAGGACAGGACAACATTTTGGTTCGGGATAGGTTATTTATACACACATTAAGAAGTTGGTTCTTAACATAATAACACAACCTGAATCATTGATTTTGATTCTGCTGATCCCGTAACTTCAATGGTAGATCCGCCCCTGCTGCTAATCAAGGTCTATTCAACTAGAAGTCCATACAGGTTCTGAATGAAATTATCAATATAGTTATTCATGAAACCAGGACTTGAAAGAACTTCTTTCAATTTCCTATGATTCTCTTTCACAAAACAACCAACTTGGCTATCTTTATCCATGACACATTTCACAGTCTTGCATAAACTCTCCTTTGAAAACCAACCATTTTCATCCTTCTCCACTTCCACACCAACCTTAAGTTCTTGTTCCATCAGCCTAGCATTTAAAGTTTGTTCATAGGTACTTGGCAAAAGTACTAATTGACAATCACTCCAGTGCCAAAAGATTCCCACATTGATCCATACCCACAGTGACTCACAAAACAACCAACTGATTTGTGACTCAATATCTTCAATTGTGGCACCCAACAATCAAGAATCAATCCCTTTTCTTGAGCCCTTTTTTGAATCCCTCTGGCAAGGCTTCTTCTGTAGAATTTGTCCCTTCAGGTGGCTTAACAGCTAACAGAAATGGTAGGCCAGTTAGTTCAAGGCCTAAAACAAGTTCTTGAAACTGTTTCTTTTCAAGAAACAATTGACTTCCGAATCCACAGAACACTACTGATCCTGGCTCGAATTTCTCGAGCCAATTGGATAATCCATGTTCTTCTAAAGGCTCCTTTTTAGGCTCAGGAAGAACAGGTCCTGTGTAAAAGGACTGACTTTTGAATTGTGTTGCTATGTAGTCACCAAATGTTCCGTCAATCTCTCGACATGTTTTCATAGCTATTGCATCACACAGTGTCATTCCCTTCTTAAGTCGCTCATAAATTGTAACACCCTTGCCATATTCACGAAGTAAAATGATAACAACTTAGCTTCACGTTCATGCAACACCACAGTAGTAGAAGGGTAACCTGGAGATCAACCAATTGACCACATCTTTAGAGAGCATAAAGCATAATAAAGTTGCAAATTTACTAGCAAAGCATGACAGTATATGATGCATAATATTAGTAGTAAAGTTTTACCATCTTGACAGTTCCCTCTTTGTTTGTTTCTAACAAGCATGGAGAAGTGGCGGAGTCAAGAATTTGAACCCCTTCCCTCTTACTAGCTCCGCCCCCGATTCAAAACACACAAATAGGGAACTACATATATTAAGAAAACATCAGCTTGCAGTGGCTCTGTATTATCAAGTACAAATACTATCACTCACTCCTGCTAATGTTTTTCATCTCCTTTTTTTCCAATTTATATGATGTACTTATGACCGAACACCAAATTAACAAAGACAAGAAATACTTAACCTACGGTTAAAACAATCCATGGATATTTGAATAGCTATTTAAAGTATTAATCTTCTCATTAAACATAAAATCAGGATTGGAAAAAGGGCAAATATACCCCTCAACACCTTTATTTAGAGCGAATATATCCCTCGTTAAAAAAATGAGGCACATATACCATTGTTTAACAAATGATGCATATTTACCATTTTAGTTAATAGACCTATATATATATATATATATATATATATATATATAAATTTTGATAACCGTGGTGTCGGGGCCAGCTTGGGCACACCTCGACCTTCAATTAGGCAGGATACACAGTCAGCTCCTATCACCAGGTAACTCTGTCAACCAGCAACAGCTACCAAAAACTAAAAAAGGGGTAGAAGGGTAACCTGGTGGTGGCTTTACTAAATCAGCTGCAGTTGATGCCATAAAAGTAGTCATTTCCAGTGGTGATCGAATCAAGGAGATAGCTGATGCAGCAGGGCAAACAATTTTGTAACACAGAGTCTTGATACCCCCAATTTCTAATGCTACATCAGGAATCCAATGAGCAAAATCAAAGAAAACGAAATGGGGTTTTAGATTTCGAAGAAAAGATTTGATTTGATCATACAATTCATCCATAGCTGTTGCTAGTAGACTCTCCAGATATCCAGGCACATCAGCTGTAGTCTCTGCTCCTTCTGGTAGGCCATTGACACGAGGGATTGTGAGTGTGTGGAAAGTGATGAGATTAGGGTAGAGATTTTGATTGTTAATATAATTGTGCATTTTTGGGTAACAAGAATGAGATTTTGTGACCTTTTTTAGCTAGTTCATTGGAGAGGTTGAGAAATGGGATTATATGGCCAAAAGCCAGCCATGGAAACATGACTATTTGGAGCTTTGAGTGGAGCTTTGAGTGCACTACCATTCTTTTTTTTCTTCTCTTTTTGGACTAGTTTTGATTTTGGTTGATGATGGAGTATTTATATAATAGCTTAACATCTACCATGGAAACTGAAAACTGTATATGAATCTCCTTTTTCCCTCTTTTGGCAGGCACAATGAGAACAAATTTTGTACAACCAACTTAGGTAGAAAAGAACAAACTTTGCATGGATTAATAGTAACAGAACAAACTTTGCACAACTAACTCGTGTAGAAAAGATTCCATACTATGTTCTTATTTTGACTGAATACATGACATTACTTTATGAGAACAAATTTTACATTAGTGTTGCGTATCGATCGGTCCGGTTTGATTTTGAAAGTTATCGTTACCTTGTCAGTTATCGATTTGTAGATATGCTAAACCGTTAAAAAATTATTAAGATATCGGCGAATCGATTATTGGTTAATCGGTTCTTAATCATTATCCGTTTAGTTATCGGGTTAACCGTTAAGTTCTCGTGCAAAAATTCTCATAAGTATAGTTCTCATACAAAAAATCTCATAAAGTATTCTTTGAAAGAAGAGCATATAGAACTAAAGCGGGTGCTAGGCATATAGAACTAGCCTAACTAAAACAATCAACTTTAATTTAGATTTAAATAACACCCCTTCACTTTTCATCGACATCTGATTCATCTTCTCGCTAGAATACTTAATATATTGAAGACTAAAATTATAATTTAATAAATTATTATCGGGTTATCGGTTCACCCGTTAAGAAAAACTAGTCAAACTAATAGAATCAATAATCCAATAACTTAGGATAGTAAATAATAATCGAACCACTAAACCAATAATTTAGATCATTAATCCAATAACTTATTTATTGATTTGAATTATTGATTTAGTCGATAATTTGCACAACCCTACTTTGCATAATCAAGTTACCTAGAAAAAAATCAATACTATGTCATTATTAAGATTTAATACATACAAATACATTTGAAGTCGGCACAAAATTTCAATTAAATACCTTAACTAAGTTTTGTACCTTTTAAATATGAGTAAAGGTCCAAAAGCACTTGAGATTGTATCGCTTTTGCGAGTTTAATTATACGAATTATGTCTGGTTTGCGTTAGGTACCTAAACTATCCCCCTTAGGTTATAGAAACACACCTTAATAATTAGAACAATTCTGTGTGATACACTCGCCACTTAATCTTTTAAAAATGTCACGTGGTTTGTCACGTATAATATTCTTTTCCACGTTGGTAAACGGTAATTAATTTTATTCTTTACTCCTCCTTACTCTTTACTCTTTCTCTCTTTACTCTTTCTCTTTCTACTTTAGTGATCAGAGATTATAGCGACTGACGGTGACTTTCATTATATGATGATTTTTATCTAGGTTAGTTACTAATTTATCAAAAAGAAAAGTTAGAGTTTGTTGTATTTTGTGATTTTTATGATGACCATTTCGTAAATTATATTAGGGTTTATGTAGGTTTTATCATTTGAAAAGATTTGAAAGGCCTAATTTTGAAATGTAGAGGAAAGATGAAGAAGAAGAGGGATGAAGAAAATGAAAAACAAATCTGTTTAGGGCTTAGAGTTCAATTTTTACAAAATAACTAATAAATAGAAAAAGGATGAAAAAAGAAGAGGATTTTAGAGAGAAATGCGAAATTCTACGGAAAAGGATGAAGAAGAAGAATAAGAAATGAAGAAGAAAAAGTATTTAATTTAAAGGTGAAATTTTTTAATGAAAAATGCCTATTCGGCAAATTGTAGGCTGTTGAAATGTCATGTAGACGTTTTTTAATAATGTCACAAACATCATTCAACGCGCGGAGTGTTTGAAATACGATTTTGATCCGATCGGCGCTCAGGTGTGTTTCTATAATCCAGTGATAATTTAGGTACCTAAAACAACTAGGCATAGTTCAAGTACTAAACTCGCAAAACTATAGTTCAAATGTGTTTGGACCTTTACTCTTTAAATATTGATAGTATACGGTATATCATTTTATCACTTTTCTTGACTTGGTGAGGCGGTTTACACGTCAAACGGGTGCATGAAAAGGTTTTTAAAAAAAAGAAAGAAAAAAGAATTCCATTAAAGCCTAAAAGTTGCAAAAAAAAATTAAAAATCCAGAAACTTTTTCCTCAAATATTTTGTACTCTTAGACATTCTTCAAAGCAGAGACGATTATGGGTGAACCAAATCAAAAAGTACTTGTGAAACACTTGTTATTTACTTTGCAAACCTTCTTTGTCCCGTTACGCTTCCACTCTCCCAAAAGGAGCTCTCTAAGTCTCTCTCAAAAAAAAAAAAAAAATCAAAACAGCAATGGAATGAATAATGATAACAAGTTTGATAGGATGTATCCACCACTCACTCTTTGTCCACACACATATGAAGTCTTAAGGGTGTCACATTTAAGTACTTAACCAACAAAATTTAACTGTATATATTTCTAAAATTAATTTTCGCATATTCTTAAAATATATGATATCATAGAATCCACGTACAACCGGCTTGCACAATGATTCAAAATTCTCTAGTACAGTCTTAGTAGTCAATAAGCACCTCAACAATAACAACATATTCGGTATAGTCCTGAGGTAAGATCTTGGAGAGGGTAGAGTGTACGCAGACCACTCCTACCTTACGGAGCTAGAGAGGCTGTTTCGGAAAGATATAATAAGGCATATTCCACAGAATGATGATTATTGATAATGCCATAATAATTCTCCGTTTCACAGCTCAAAATCTCTCCTAATTGTGTATATAAATGCTGGACTGAGGGCCATTTAAACTAATACTCACTATTAAAAAAAGGATCTTAAAATTTCATAATCCATGTTTAAACAACCATTATACAATGTACTTGATCTTGTGACTAAAGGTGATCTAACATAATACATCATCTTGGACGTTTAGTGCCAAGGGGAAAGGATACTCGCTGAGGAGTACCTTGAGGTACGTCTGTCTTTTCGTGAGAGAGACTTGGATTTTGGCTTGGGACTGGAGTTTGGGATATCAGTGCTTTCTTCGTCCTCCTCTGTTTCTTCTGGTTGGCTAATTTGCTTCTTTGCAATAGCTAGCTGATAGTTAGGGTTGATCAATGTATCTTGATCAGGAGGGAGTGGTATTCCAGGCCCAGCAATTGATTTTGGCAATGGGATCTTGTTTCTGTTCCTAGCCAACTCCAGTAGGACCCTGATAACCATAGAGAATGTCATAAATTTCTGAAATGCAGAAGAGTAAAAATTTGAGCAGGGAAGACAAGTGAGATCCCATCCAACCAAAAGATCAAGAATTCGGGTCACAAAAAGGACAGTCAGAAAGGGAATACTCCTAGGCAATGGTTTTCTTTTTTAGTTGGAGCTAGATGGTCAGTTGAACTCCATAAACTACCAGGTGCAAGTTGGTTAATGATTAAATCAAATTTTCAATTAATTAAACAAGAGGTATCTATAAGAACTATGAGGCAGAAAGGTGTCACATGTTCTAGATGAAGCTAGCTCTGGCAGATGGCAAGAGAAGTGGTGCATAAGTACTGCTAGTTGCTCGTGAAATAGAGTCGATAAGAATGAACAAGAAAAATTAAAACATGATTCACAGCTAGAAGGTTTTATGTAAGAGAAGTGTAACCAACTTTTTCTCTAAACTGCAATGAAAGAAGTCACAGGTCCAACAAATCCTACTCAAGTGAGTAGCCAAGAACAAGGTAATTTCAAAAGAATACCTAAAATATGTAAGGTGATGTTTGACTCTTTTGGTCTATGAAAGCTAATGGTCTAACTTAGTCTATGCAACCTTCTATTGGTGATTATCCTAGGAAATTCTATGCAGATTAAATATTATTGATTCACTTTTTTGTTTATCTTTTCCAACTTAAATCTGATAATACTGAATGTAAAAGAGGTGTCAGCTGCATGAAAATTCTGATCCGAACAATAAACTGTTGGGAGCTCCAGTTTACCAGAGGCTGGTGTTTTTTATAAAGTTTTGCTCAGATGAGTGGCTGAAAATCTTCCTGTTCTTCATAGTTCATAAAGCTGAAAATCTCTACACCACTGCCTAAACATTCAGCCACCAATATAAACCATATATTAACCAAACTTATGGCCTATTAGTTTGATACCTTTTCATTGTTTTCAGTTATAATTAGAAATTCTATAATTATGCTGAATGTCAGCTGAGTCTCGAAACACATTACAAGGGAACAACATTTGACTCCAAGCCAAAATTTTTAGTTACATCATATAATTCTTTCATTCAGAGAGTCCATTTTACTTGTCCTTCCTAGCCAAGAGAAGGCTAAAGGCTATCAGTTTCAAGAAAGATAAGAATTCATTCTTGGAAGAATGAATTACCAGCACAACAATGAAGGATCTAATAAGATTTAGTACCTCACGCGGTGGGGGTTGTGAAAAGCTGAAATTAACTTTTGTCTGAATGGAAAGCTTGATATCATCAGAGTCAATGGAAGCCTTCCCTGCATGCTCTGAGTAGACTTGGGCATCTGTCAATTACATCAACAACATAGCGATACCATAGTTCCAAAAATTGATGCAGCTTCGTGGCTCATAGTCATCAACACCCATTGATTTTAGCAATGTTTTGACAATCTTTGCATCCCTTGGCAAGTCCTCTTCTCCACCTTCAGCCATTTCTTTGAAGGTTCAGCTTCCACAAAGAATCAAATTCACCATCAGCGTCATTTTATACACATTAGTGCCAACAAAGTTGCAGGAAACCAGATAAAGATGGAGATGTGATGCACTACTAGATTGAAAAAGTATTGAAGTGGGTCAAAAGGTTGTGCCTAATTGATTCTTCACATAGTCACTAAGATATCTTTAACAATCATTTTATTGTTCAAAAAGCAAATAAACGAATTATCTAGCAGTTAAGGTTAAGCTAACGTCTTCCAAGATACACACTAAATGAATATCTCTCCTTGTTATCAGGAATTGTAAAAACATAATTGTAAATATTCTGAAAATATAGTGAAAGCTAAAGCAGAAAGACATTTGTCAAACACGCAATATTCTCCATATAAGCAAGCGATCCAAAAATATTTAGAGGTACAGCGTGAACACCATGAACAAGACCAAAAAAAAATTTGGAAATATAAAATATTTTACCCAAATTCCATCTATGTCTAATTGAATCTTGTTGAGGTCAAACAAACAAACACTTAGACGCTTAGTACCAAAAGAAGTACATTAAATCAAAGAATAACTTAAGTCCCTTTCTCTGCTTCAAGAGTGGGGTAATGGAACCCTAATTCTTTTTATGGTAAGATGGAGGAACAAAGCAACATTGGACACCCTTAAATTTCAGATATAAAGCCATTGAGGAAAGAAAGCCAGGGAATGCAAAGCAGAGACAAGTACTATTATTTTTCAGAAAAGCAGCAGTGACAAGGACTACAACACGCGTTCCTCACAAAATATCTCACTCATTTCCGTTGCTACAAACACAGGAAAGAGCAATCTTTTCAATGTTCTTCAGCTTCTTATTAGTACTAACTAATTTTAGGACCATCTAAAAGCTTTCAATTCACGAAGAAATAGAAAATAAAACACCAACAAGAAAGGTATCTTAGACAAGAAAAATAGATTAAAAAACCAAGAGTCCGTATCAGCAATCAAAACCTATAAAGGTGCTACTTTAAGTCGATCGATTTCAACTCCACCAATTCGATTATTAGAATGACATAGTAATAAAAATACTTTGTAAGTTATGAGTTTCACCCGATATTTAGAAGTCGGATAGTAGTATAGTACAACATGACATTTTTCTTTTAGCATTTTATGACATCAGAAGCAATTAACAATGTAAATGAAGCTGTAGAACTCAACAAAAAGCAGCAGCAAATTACACCCAATCACCTTGGAAATGGGTGGTCTTCAACAATTAAGCCCGCTTCCCTCATGGAAAAAACTTCAAAGTTCAACAAGTTTTCGACATGAGGGTTTGCCCATGTAGGTCAATACGAGTAAAATTCAAGAGACCAGCTACCTCCAAGCCATTCTTGTAAATCTCCAAAAAAGAAAAAAAGGTCTAGCATTATGCAAAACTGGAGTTCAGTTTCTGATGCCCTAGGGCAGACACAACAAGACAACCCCCAAATACAAAATTCATTACTCTACCCATAAGAAAACAATTGGATATGGGCTTAATTTTAGGGATAGATAAAGGAAAAAATCCGGCGAGGAGCGAGACCGGAAAACTTACCGCGGAATTTTCGCCGGTGAAACGATCGCCGATGGGGAGAAGCAGAGTCGACAGTCGACTGTGAAGCTTTCTGATGGAAGAAGAAAAAAAAGAGAATAAATAAGCAGTGTCCACTGTGAAGCTTTGTCTACTAATCTGATTTATTCATGCTTAATTAAACCTTAATTAACAATTTTTTTCATAGGCATCGAATTACCACCTGTTTTGAAATCTCAACTAATTTGAATTTATGTAAAAATAAAATCTATTAATTGGGTCGGCCGTAAAATTTTTAACATTGAATAAATTTAGATTCAAGTATAATATTTATTATAATTTTTACAAATTTTTACAAATTATAAACTTAACTATTAAAATTTTGAATTATATATATATATATAATATTCTGAATTTTTAATTTAAAGGCGAATTTACGATTTGAAGTATATGACTTTAAGAAATTTAGTTGTTTGATAGTATTATTTTTTTCCAGTTATATACAACAGCTGTTATTAATAAAATAGTAGCACTTGATATCTTTTCAAATTGTAAAACAGTAAATCACACTGCAAGCATTTTGCTTCACCAGTTAATGATATTTTTGAAGATGAGACTATTTACAATATTAAGATTTGGGAGGAAGAGATGTGACTGGACTTGTATGTTGGTGTTATACATTTTATTATGCGCTAAAGTATTCTCATCTTGTTAGCGAAAACCTGGCACAGGGATCCCGCTATTTTTAAGATCAGCGCGCCACGGGTACCTATGTAATGCGAGTCTCGATTGCACATTGATATATCTAGTTCGATTTCGTGTGAGCAGGAAGCCAGGGAGGTATTGAGCCTGATGCGTACGATTAGCCAGCCTTGTGGCTGCAAAAAGTATATCTTCCATGCTACGATTTCCTACGGTCCAAACCTGGTGTAGATTTAGGTTTAAGAGTTGGACATTCAACATAGTGCTTGGACTCATGTTACTTCCAGAACTAGGGATATTCAAGGGATATTCAAGCCTGCCGCATACGATTAGCCAGCCTTGTGGCGACAAAAGGATTAGACGTCCCCCATGCTACGATTCCCTACGGTCCAAACATAGTGCCACTATAGGTTAGAAAGTTGGAAACGGTGCCACTTTAGGTTAGAAAGTTGGACGATAATAGCTTCTTCACATCCCAAAGAGGAGAATTAGCCACTCATTTGTGGATTAATCATCCTGCGCAGCCCTCCTAAGCACACAACACTAAGTAATCCAAGTAAGCCCACATTATGACATTACTGACTAACAGTGGATGAAGGTCGACAACATTCGTGAAGAGGTAACAATATTTGTTTCTCTATATTAGTATCTTCCTTTTCAAAGCCCAATCTTGCCTATAATGCTCTTGATTTGCTCATGAGAAGTCATCTCTTTGTTGATAGGATTGATCACAATCAGTGAATCTGATTCAAAAATGACATTAAGCACCTCATTATTAATGCACTAAATAATGTCCCTTCCTGTGATGTGCAAGAATTAATTATTCACGTATTACATAAATTAACTCATAACTTATACATGTTTTATTTACGTGAGATAGCAATAAACAGCAAAGCTTTTCCTTCAAAGTACTAAAACCAGTTAATAAGAGGAGCCGCTGGACCAGCTAACTTCTACTTGCAGCAGAAGCATCATTCAACTTGGTAAAAACTTATCCACACCAAGTACTTACACCAATCCAATGAATACATGACACATGTCTTGGCGTAATATTTTTCCTTCAAACCAAATGACTTGCAAACTTGAGCAATAGAACTGAAAGTAATTAGAAACATTTCTTCCAAGTCCGGAATCTTCCCATCAAGGAACAGTCAAGAATCATGTCTCTTTAATTCGAGACAAAACACTCATGCAGAGAATCGACACAAAAGTGAAGCAGAGGAGAGATGCAGCAACTTTACAGAGTGTTGCAGAAATGAAATCCAATTCATATATTCATTTTGTGTAAAGCTAAGTGTAAATTGCCACAATTGGGGATGGCAATAACATAATAAGAATTTGGTCATATTCAAAGCTCGCCTTCTCTGACCTGAACATCTAATATATCATTCCCCAAGTTAAATAAGAACACTAACATTTGCTAGCAATGAGTTCGCATGTGAATATATCATCCAAGGTCGATAAGGACCTCCCAGCACCCAAGACAGGAACTAAATTTAAAATAGGCTCTGTATCTACTTTAATTCTCCGACTCATCTGAGCAAATTCCTTAAACACATCAGAGAAGATTTGAGACAATGTTCCATGAGAGATATTAAGGTCACTTGCAAAGTAGAGCCTGAAATTCTGCGAATAGAAGAGAAGGTGTTAAGAGGACTAGAATACTTCATCTGGGAAAAAGAATAGCAAAACAAGAAAAGGGGGTCTAGAAAAGTGCATACTATAAAAGAAAAATCTTCAGCATTATTGGCTCAAACTTGCCCATTCTCTCCCTACTATTAGTAAGAAGTAACCAAGCCGTTCAAACAGTTTTATCCAAAGGATTGAAAGGACAAGAGAATTCTTTTTCCACCATTTACTTTTTCTACCGCTTTCTTATCCTTTCAGCACCTTCCGCTTAAACAACTAATTGGTAATTGCTAATAGAAATAGCTATAACATGCTCAAGGAAGAATCTCTTTTGAACAAAATCCGTGTTAGACATACTTTCAATAACATGTCTAACACAAAGAGCAACTTGCTATGGAAGTTCATTCCCAAGATCTTGCTCTTCAACCCCCTACCTTGAAAAAAAAGATATACTCCACTACAGTCACTCCAATTTCACCTATGTAGTTTATCAACTACAAACAATTTTATCCAAATTGCATAATAAGGTCAAGAAATGATTCCTTCCTAGTCCTCTTTTCTTTTTTTTCCCTGACAAGTATTTTTCCTGGTCATTTCTTGAAAGAAAAGTGAGAAGTGAAAAGTGAAACACTAATATTTTTAGCTATTTAATCGAGGAGATCTTGCGCAGATTTATAAGTAGATGTAGGACACAACTCAAGGAAAGTTTGTGAAATAAAACAGTTGGACCAGAAAAAAGAAACTAACCATTACGTCGTCCCAAGAGAAATTATTCTCCAAAAGGACTTTATCGAGACGATAAATGCAAAATCTTGCGATCATTATTACTTGTTCCTCTTCAGCAGAACCTTTGGACTTAACATTGGCAGGACATGCAATACCGGTGAGGGAGCGAATTTTTGCTGCAAGCTCGTCAGTAACTGAGAGAATTGCTGTGCATATTTTGCCGTAAGCAACACATTTCTGAAGGCACATGTCATGCCAAGTTTCATACTCAAAGCCCCAATAACCTTGTCCTGTGTATTGATATTGCATGGCAAGCTCACTTGGACCTGACAAATACTCTCCCGTGTAAAGCATTGGCTTTACTTCAACCAGAGCTCTACATAGAGGAACTGTACTCAATTAATTTTTTTATCGAGAAAGACAGATAAATAATAGGCCTATTCTATTCTCATGTCACACTGACTGGAGATGGACAACATATGGCATAACAAGAAACAATAATACAAAGGGAACTAAAATGACTATTAGCAGATACCCGATTACTCTACAGATAACTATTCACATCACAGTTCTTGGGTGCAAATATAAGAGTGTCATTTATACTGTGGTCAATGGAGCACCCCAAACGCAAATTACCTTTTCGGCAGATCAGGAACAAGAACATATAGGAAAACGGGATCTAGGACTTTGGACTTCTTTGTGCCCTCAGCATGGTGCGACTTCATTTGCTTAATAAGTGTTTCTGCCTTCTTTTGGACAATAATTCTTTCTGACCTTTCTATAGATTCTGAACAATATATCACAAAGTCTATGGTTGACGTAGATATTGAACAGTTAAAGCTTCTAGCAACTGCTTCACTGTTTTTCAGTGCCTGTTCAAGTTCCACAACAGGACCTCCTTCACAGAGCACCATAGTTGCTGGGTCAAGTCCCAGCTGTCCTGCCATGTGTAGTATGTCATTGTGCAGAGTTGCCTGAAAATAATAATGATGTGGTAAATGAATCAGAAGCAAATTTCAAGATGATGATTCTCCTGATAGTAATAGAAATTAGAAAAATCTAGTTAATTATATGCTTCATATCCAAATAAAAAGCAAGACAGATTAAACATGATAATCGTACTGTCCCAGAACAACATGAATGGTTCACTATTTAAAAAGATCAGTACCTGACTGTATGGACCAATACAGCTAGGAGCCCAGCAAGAAATACTTTGTACATGCAAGACCTTTTTAGTAGGATCATTTGCCACTAAAACTTCAATATATGCCCTCCCTAAACCAACTAGCAATAGAGGGAGCTCAATGGTGGACCGCGATGGTACACCATAACGACACTTCTCTTGAGTAATATATCTGACATAGGTTTCATTTGCCACTACAAACTCATCCATATCAGCAATATAAAGATGGATATACAGTACATTTTCCCAAGAGGAGCCATTTTCCATGAGCAGAGCTTCAATTCTAATTAGGGCAACCTCCAGATCCTCCTTCAGATCTGGCAATAACAAGGCTAAAAGTATTGAAAACAACGGAGATCCAAAAGAGACATGAAGAGGAACTAGATCAGAGAAAAAATTCAACATGTAGCATAATACCCAATATGTTTCCACTTACAACATTAACCTTCTACAGTAACTCTCATGTTTTACCTGATGAACTTTTTAAAGAGTCTTGGAGCCAGCAAGAAATAGAAAAGACGTTATCATTCATTGTTTTAGAAACTTTGAGCTCCTGTTTAGTAACACCTGGTCGCTTAGAGCTTACAGCAACTAATTCACTAGCAGCTTCACCTTCTTGTTGGACATCTCCTTGCACTTCAAATACTGTATCCACGTTCCTCTGACAGACATTGCTGCCTTCCTCAACGCCATTTGAAGATATTGACTCCACCTTATTTTCTAGACGGAATGCCAGGGGGTGGAGGATGCCAACAGGGGCTATTGAATCTGAAGAATGCAAGACGATTTGAAATTCATCCAGCACAATTCGAGCATTCTGGGAGAGTTGAAATATTAGACAAGTGATAAAAAAAGAAGAGGGATGGTAACTTCTAAGCACTAAATTCATACTCAACGTCCCATCATTTTTGCTTCAGTTGACTTTGAAGGTCAAATTGACCTTTCAATTCGAGCATCTCAGAGAGTTGAAAAATTAGTCATGATAAAGAAAGAAGAGGCACGTAATTTTAAAGCACCAAATTTCATTCTCTGACTCGCATCTTTTTGCTTCATTTGACTTTTGAAGGTCACAATGAGCTTTATTAAATCTTTTTGTAGGAGTACACTCTGCAATTTCGCCCACCAAAAATTTAAATAATAATGAATCCCAAAAAAAAAATGCAAAAGTAAATGCATAAAGATGTACTATCACACTACAAAAATGCATTTTTTGAAAATGCAACACAGACTAAAATCATGGATCAGATGGATAAATATTCTCCAAGGGTACTTGGTAATACTTTATCACATAAGTAGTAATAAAGCTAACTTTTTTTGAGACCATATATTGCAACCATATATTCTCTGTGCAGAACCATCCGAAAGGAGAGAGAGATGGAATACTTGCCTTAAATAAAGGGCAATCAAGGGTTAATGTTTCATATTCTCCACCTTCACCACAGACATTTATTCCATATAACCTGCCAAAAATAGAAATAAAAATGCGAAAAAGTGAAGCAAAATAAAGCCAAATTTTTTGCTAGCCATATCATACTCTTTTAGCTTGTGGAGATGGGGTTCCAGGTATACCATCTCTTTTCCCAAGTGCTTTGAGGGGTTCAGTCCAATAGCAGCAACCTGAAAAGACTCAGAAGTATAGCAACTAAACAAAGGGAAAAGAATCGCTTTTCATCCTATGTAAATGACATTTTGATGGCATTGTCAAACCTAAAATTTAAGTTCTTTCCTACAAATCTCAAGTCATCAATTGATTTCATTTAGAGTGCCCAAAAATAAAAAACATGAACCCGACAAGTATAATATTTACATGAGAAATCTGAAATAGAAAGATCTGAGAGATTCCTACCTTCACTGCTATTGCAATAATTCCATTTCTTATCTGCCATGGGAGTGGAGGGACAAAAAGAAAAGAAGAAAACTTCAGATTAAAGTTGTAAAAGCAGTTGTTATTTTCTCTATTTCTATTTCTAATACAAATTTACCATTTCCTGCAGAAGAAATGTTTGATCTTGCCTCCATAAGTATGCCAATGAAACGAGCCCTAACCTAGAACATACACTTTCCACTCGTAATCTCTGGTAGTCAGATGCAATTGCACCAGAAGATACTGCTGTAACAGAGGGTATCTGCCTTTTAACTTCATTCAACAATATAAACATATCTTCAACTTCATCACCAGGAGTCATACTGTAGCTTAGGTCATGATGCCTGCGAAATCCATTTAGAAAAGTTATAGATAAAACATTGTGTTGTAGGTATGAAGCTACCTCTATATCTCTATCATATGCAAGTTAACAATTACATTAATATAACATCTTACAGAGAATATCAAGGTAGAAGTATTAGGAAAACATCATTTGCTCGTTCCATCTGCTTTTTATATAAAATAAAGCAAAACCAAACTTAAAACGACTTCACATCTCTATTCTTCATCAAGAAATAAACTTCACCTCTCCAGTTATTTAAAGTAAACCCAATAATAGATTTTTCAAACTTAGGCAATTGGCTGCACAAAAGAAATCCTGCAAAAAGGCTTGCCTTGTGGATCCTTGAATTCGCCTTCGGAATAATGGGAGTCCCATGCATTTAGCATAGCTAAGAACTATCTGGTGCCCAACCTGCAGATACAGTTAGCAGACATTCTAAATGAAAACATGCTATTAAAGAGAGGAGGAGAATATCTTATGTCTCTCTTATTAACAAAACGTATGATCACAAGTCTTGTAATTAAGAAAAGAAATTTCCACTAATAGATAGGAGACATCAAGATGCTAGACAGTGGATCAATTAACTACAACTCAATCTGAATTCAGGTGTGGCTATATGAATATATGAATCCTTAGCATTCAGGTTCTATCATTCCAATACTAATTAATTTGTTTTTTACACAAACTCTGGATCTCTAAGTCAGTCTCATACTTATTCCTACAGAAACATACAAGTCTAACCAGGATAAAAGGAATCCTGAAAAACACTAGATATGCTGTAAGTGTTACACTGACTAACCCAACTATTATTATCATCTATAGAGATAATTTACTTCAATTGCATTTTGCTTTTAGCTAGCTCCAATTGGTTCTAATAGAGATTTGAGGTCTTCTGAAACAACTTACTTCTCTGTGTGGTCTACACTCTTCCCTATTAGAATCTTCAATCATCAAATGGTCGCACCTACAAACGGATGCATCTAGAGGCCTATATAGGACATGCACAACTGACAACCCATCTAAGGTGACTTACTCTCATTTTATCCTCCAGACGTACAACTTTTACCCTCTATTGGATGTGATCATTTATTTCTTATCAATCTTGTATGACCACGCACCAATATTAATATTTAAACTTCTATCATTTTCCTCTTTGTGGATGTGTTGACCTTACAAGCCCAATATTCATAACATTGATGGTCTCACAAGTCACAAGTGG
>JACEIK010000911.1:102319-117842 GCA_018107945.1 Datura stramonium
ACTACGCAAAGGTAGAACACCATGGAAACTTCGCTGACTTTATCATCAACCTTGATTTCGCTACGCTCAATAAGAACCCGGAATAGCGGAAATAGGTTCGGAACACAAGCAACATTCACTGTATATTGATAAAGAAAGTTTTTTCCGAAGTCAAAAGAGCGATTAGGTTGAAAAAATAAAGGATTTCTTATGGACGGAGTATGACCTTTTCTTCTATGCTTGCTATTGGTATATAGATACGTTAATTAGTACTTCATTACTCAAGTATACTGTAATGAGCTGAGCCTATCAAAAACCACCTCTCTATTTTCACGAATCACAAAATAAGTCGTAAACCTGCATACACAACACTCTTTCAAAACCCCATTTTGTAGTATTACACTAGCTTTAACTTGCCAAATTAAGCTGTTAACACTCACAGAGGTTGCACTTACCCTCTTGACAAGTGATTGGGGGGTAGTTTGATTCATCCTGTTCACTTATGCGAAGAAGATTTAACCCAAGCTGCCTATTCGACACCTCTATATACTTCAAAACTTGATGCCCTTGATACTTCGACCTCGTTAAGACGCGGTTTTACTACAGTAACAAATACATGAATCTTGATACAGGTACTGTTTTCAAAGTACCATCAGCCAACTAAATTTATCAATCCTCGACATTAACATCAGAGACTAGGAAGGCAGACACAAATAGAGAAACCATATCCATCAGAGTCAAATACAGAACTACCATGATTCACATGCCACTAAAAGAGAGTCTAATCCACAAAAAGAATAATAAAAAGGAGCAAAAAAAGCGGACTCGCCATACTAAACCTCCTCTTCAAAGAAACTGTATTTGCAACCACCAAAAATCGGCACTAGAACAAATAAATAAGAATATGGACTTCGTACAGCTAAAGAGGGAACAAGCGCGGAGAAGTTCTGAACTACTGGAATCTAGTTTTTTTTTCATTAATCATCTACTATATTCGCCAATCAGCGCACTTGCAAAGCCCTTGATGTTTCAAGTCAGAAGCTTCTACAATGGCATGTCCCTTGTGCTTCATAAGAGCATGCTCTGTGCAGATCACACAAACATTTCCTCCCCGGCTATCTCATAAAAACATCTTGGTGAAACACATGGATAAGTTTGTCCCCACTTGACTGTTCTTGTGCAAATTAACACTTTGAGACTCGATAGCCAGCTTGAAACAAGATTTGTTATAGGCACACCTGGCTGGAGAAAGAACATAGCTTTTAGGAATAGCATGAAGTCAGGCTGCTTGACAAATGGAGAAGCAATATATCCACGTAATGTCTACCTTGGCTATTTTCAACTACAACTCACATATCAAATATGACAATGTGGTAATATATCTACAAGCAGGAAGAGGCCAAAGTCGTAAAATATTCCTACTGCTACATAAAACCAACTATTCACTAGTTAATGCGGAATGTGACATGAAAAAGAAACAGCCCGCGGTATATATTTTTCATGAATTTTCAGTAACTTACAGCATTTTATATTTGATGATCGGTCAGGGGTATGTATTTTTCTCCTATATTCAAGTAATTTAGCAAAAGGATCTTTGTTAATGTCCCAAGGATGAACATCCTTGGATAACATCTTTGCTTTAACATTGTATGTAACCGCACTAATGTGCATCTTGCAGCTATGGTTGTGCATCTGTCAAGAAAGTCTCTCTCCATGTGTTTTCAGCGAGAAGTTGAATCTAGTCAAGTACTAGACTTTCTTCCAGAAGTGATATTATGCATCAACAGTCGACAATGTTTTACAGCGTCAAACATCGGAGACATGGCATGAGAAGAAATAATTGTGTGCAGAACTATCGATGTATGTAGATACAGGCTTAAGTTATCTAAGTAACTGCATTCTCCATACTTATCTATGTAACTGCGTTCTCCATACCATTCTATCTCACAGACTAGAACTCAGAAGGGAGCCTCGAGTGATTCATCCCAGACATCTGCACTTCCGTTAGAGGCATCCTCTGCATCTTCCTCCATTGAGAGCCTAATATATTCCCGGTGTGCGAAGCGATCCCATTCAGTCAGATTTGGGTTCTCACGCTCCTGGCAACAAGAAGAGACTCATGTCAACCATGGGTAACAACAGCCAAGAACCACCAGAACTACATTATCAACCATGTATTAGCCTTCCAATTACCTGACGAATTAGGAAGGGATCGCGGGTTTCAAAGGCCATGAACTTATTGAGGTTAAAAAGTATGTTAAAAACACTACCGGAGAGCTTGCTTCCCTTCAAATCACGTAATGTAAAATAGTTTTCCTTCTGCAACAGAAAATAAACTTTAATTATATCTGTTATCGTACTTGGAAAGAACAGATGAAACAAACTACAGTTTTTTCACGCAAAACACACCGACTCAAACAACCTAATAAGTTCAAGTTAGTCACATCATACATCTCCATGCAACGATAGCAACAACTACTACCCCTCAATTACAGAATAGTCGGAGTTGCCTACATGAATCATCAAAATTCTTTCTGCTCCATCTGGACCTCATTTCATTTCAATACTCAATAATTTGTCTTTTAAAACCAATTAGGGTAGTAATAGAGATTTTGAGATTCTCTACATTTAGTATCAATAGACAAATTCTCTAAACAAACCAAAAAACATATAGCAAACAACCAGAAAATAGTGGTGTATCAAAAGATAAAGCCTTAATCCTGACGAACATTAATGACAACATATATCTAAATACAATTAAAAGAAGCTCTCACCACACCCAAAGGGAAAACTACAGAGAAATCTTATCACAGTATTTAACTTGGGCATGAAAAAAGGTCGGTCATTGTACGTGTTCTTCAAGATCAGATGATTATGGAATAATAGTTACAACATGAAAAGACACAAGATAACAAAGGATAGGAAATGTGAAAAGTTCCAAAATTACCTCTGGACTAATCATGTCAACTATTTGACACAAAATATCCTCAAAAAGCACTGGCTCTTGAGCCATGCATTCCATTCTATGCAACTGCTCTTCATAAAAGAATTGCATCTCATTCCTAGTTATGACCCCATTTCCATCCATATCTATGCATTTGAACCTGATCCAGAAAGGCAGAAAGAAAATGAGAAAGAAAACAGAAGCAGTGTCAACTGTGTATGTGTGTATACGTTACACAGCAATACACTTCCCAAAAACTACTTTTCTGAAGTGAATTGACCTATCTGTAACAACTCTACTCAGCCTAAAGACATCTTGGCTGAAATGAAACAGCCTTTGCCTGATGGTTGCAATAAGTACACAAGGAAATACCAAGATTCAGTAGCACAGAACCAGCAATTTGACTACAGCGCATTCAAACAAGTCATATTGTTTCACAAAACACTCAACAGTGAACAAACAAGAGAGTGTCCACCAGTGCTTTTAGAGTAAACCACATATAGAAAGTCCTACTTGGTAATCAAATCTTTTGGTGCTTCCTTGTCATTGATGTACATACAACCAAAGAAACTAACTACTCCCTCTTACTCTGTCCAAAATAATGGCACCTTTATATGTTTGGAAATAATTTAACTTTAAGCTTTCAATTTACCCATAATGGCATTACCTGTTGGGATCCTCACTACAATTTTGTACTTTATATATATTTGGCTTACATGTCAAAAGTCTTTGTCAATTTCTTAACTATGTTCCCAATCAAACACCGTCACATAAAATGAGAAGGGGAGAGTAGCCTTTTCTTTGAGAAGGGAAAGAAACAAAAAGTAGTTAATTTATTTGACATTATATACATTAATGAACTCCAGTAGCAAAAATTCCATTTATAAAGAAATTGACTACTTTTTTTTTCTTTAAAAAAAAACCATATATAGCAAATATTTGATGAACAATAGCACCTATTAGTAGGCAACTTTGCAAGGAAAATCATATGAATCCATATGATATCTAAGTTATCCAAACATACTATAGCTAGGAAGTAATATTTAATGCATCCATTACCTACCGCCTTCAGGTATTTCTAGAAACCAAATGAAGTTCAGTAGTATATTCCAGAGAAATATCTTTTAATAAACATTCCACCAACATCTCTGAGCACAATACAGAAAGAATCCACAATCAACTTCAGTCACTAATATTTAGTGGGAAGAGTAGTTAAAAAGAATTGCTTTTTTCACAAGGAAACTTCTTCAGTAACATAATCTCCACTCAGCAGAAACCGAACTCTTGTGCCTCACTAAAAGTGCATAACTTAACAAAGATTGCAAGAAAGTTCAATGTCAATTCTGAAACTAACCAGTATTCAAGACTAGGCTCTGATGATTTATCCTCTTCTGACAATATAAAGTAAACAAAATCTTCGTAACCCATCTTTCCTTCAACTTTACTGGTGAACTTCCTTGGAACCTGATAGCAAATTCAATCATAAAACTATTTATGAAGTGATGAGCAAGCATTCTAAGAATACAATAATTATTAACTTAAAAGAGACAAGATAAAACTGCACATAACAAACAGTCATGAAACACTCAGACCTGAGAAAATATTCTATCAACAATCCTGTATGTAAGGGCGTGATTGCCATATCGAATGAGGTTCTCTTTATCAATGAGAAAATCATGATCGGTGTCAAGCTCCCAAAACTTGCAATATATCACGTAAAAGTGTTCATAGGAGAAGTACCTGTAGCAAAAATAAAGTGCTCAAGAACTTGCATACAAGAATGTCAAGCTAGACTAAATGTTTCAAACTCAAGAAGATACGTGAATGTATTTAATATCTGCAGCAGCTGCCGCAAAAATTCAATATTTTAAAGATATTCTGCAAAACATAGTTGATATAACTTTTTTTGAAAAGGATAGCTGATGTAATCTTTTAGAGCCCACTTTTCAACATAGCATTTTGCTTCTTTTTTATTTAAAAAAAAAAAAACCGAGATATTTCCCAAGTGCTAACAGCGCATGGTTTAAAACTTGGTGGATAATGAGCCCACGCCTCTATCTTTCACACTTAAATGCCAGACTTTTGTATATGAAACGATTCGAACACGTCAAATGCACTTAACCCACACACTACAAACTATGCTCTTACCACTAGACCAAGACTTGGGTTGCAAAAAGAATTTTGCAATTTTAGTGGCATATAATGCCTTTTTCTGTATATCTTTTTTTGACACATAAATTGCATAATGTAAAAGAACTGAGTTTAGCATTCATTTCATGTCCATATTAAGCCAATACTGCAGCAAGAATATATACCTTAGGACCTTGTTAATGTCATCTTCTTCATCTGCATGTTGCATTGCAGCAATAAGGTCAGAACGTCTCAACTCCCTGAGGGTAAGACGGCCATTACCCGATCGATTCACGTAATAAAATATTCTGTATATTACAGTTTCCGCTGGAAAATGCAACAAAATTAACAGTTAAGAAAATAGGCCGCCGGCAGAGAGAAAAGCGAAGGCAGACTTATCCTACAAATAGAAAATAAAAAAAGATAGAATAGTGAAGGCAGAAAAGGTTAGCTAAATTTAAGTGGAAGGTGATTCCTTTAGTGCATTGCTTGAGCCAAGGGTCTCTTAGAAACAGTCTCTCTATCTCCACAAGGTAGGGGTAAGGTTTGTGTACGCTCTACCCTCCCCAAACCCCACCATACACCGGATATGATGTTGTTGATTCCTTTAGTGGGAGCAAGTAACAAAATTCCCAAGGACTTCAATAAAAACATTAACTAGGATATTATAGAATACTTTTTTTTTATTCTCACACACACAAAAAAAAGGAATTCTGGTAACGAGCTTCTAAAAAGGTCTTTGACAAGAAACAGCTTTTCCAGGATAAGCAAGTCAAGTGTTTTGTAGTTTCTATCCATCTCAAAAATTCATTTATGATGTAGCTTCTAGAGGCAACAGAACAATACTGAACACAAATAGAAACGTTTAGAAAACAAGAGAACAACAAATGAATCCGTCAAAAGCAGTTTATCAGTACTGGAGAGCCGGTAGTCGATACCCACCCCTAGTTCTCCAATATCTTATGGACAGAAGACCAGGTTACAAATCTCAGTTCAGGCAAAAAGAAGTACTAGTTGATTTCTTCACATTCACTCAAATTTTGGTAGACAAAGTTATTACCTGGATCTTATGTGGGTGAGAGGTAGTTGTTACCAGTGAAATGGTGTTTTGCATGTAAGATGAACAATACACCACCTTTAGAAAATTTTATTTTTAAAAAAAAAAGGGAACCCTTATATCTTTCATCACCTTCTTTTCATCCAGGAAGCATGAGTACACAAACAGTAGATTCAAGTTCCACTGATTCAGTTCTCAACCCCAAAAAGTTAACCTCAAGGATTAATTAAGCACCAGCTCATCACTATTGTGTTAAACATAATAGTCCTCTCAAGAAATAAATTGATCAGAATCTTTATTGGAAACTTCTAAGAGCAGTTATAAACATTTGGAAGACATTAACATTTTGAAGGCCAAAAAGTCCACCTGCAGATTATGAGTGAAGTGAATCATATTGAATCAATGCAGCGTGTGAGACTAAGAAGGTACCATAACGCTCTTGAAATTCAGGTGTGCTCTGTAAGAACTCCAACCCTGGATGTGTTGCCAAAAGTTCCCGAAGAATGGGCTTGAAGTCCTCCTGCAATCCAGTTGATAGAATCATTGGAAATAAGAGGATAATCAATTAATCCACAAAACCTTAGTGCACCATAAAAGATTGTGTGCACAGAGAGTCATAAAATCAAACCAAAATCATTTGATCTTTCTGAATTATGACACTGGAGCTACACTGCGAATAAATCAGAAAGCTACTTAAACATCAGTAGGAACTACAAAAAGCACCTGCGCAAGGTATCTGAGGTCTGGCTGCTTCAAGATTGTATACATTTGAGTTGCTATATCTTTTGTCAACATGTTGCCGTTGATCCAATAATCAACAAAGGCATCCCTGCAGCCATGTGAATAAAATTGTATTTCAACACACTCCTCAAGCACTTCAGAAATACTTCACATCAATTAAATACCTCAGGCACATTGCACGTTACTCTCCTACATTTGGTTTCATTTCATGGCTTGTCTTTTTGCCTCTTGAATGTTCATTTCGAAAATAACACGCCATGAAGGCGATTAGAGTGCGGATAGTTTGAGAATAATCGAAATCCAAACTTTAGTTTGGATTTCGGATTTAATAATTTTTTTAAAAGACATATTCTGGATAGGATTTTGAACTTGGGACTCTGGATTTTTTGAATATCCAAAAATCCAAAAAAAATTTAACTTGTATTTAGCGTTACCCATTTTTATATAACCGCGATGTCCTAATCAGTCAGTCTGCATCTCGACTAATTCTAGAGGTTACCTGCTACCTCCCATAAGCACAAGTTAAAGGTAACTCTATCAACCACAGCTTGGACAAATGTGTAGAAATCACCTAGTGTTTTTGCCTCCGTTAGACCTCTATCCATTAGACATAATCTCGTATATCCAATACCTTACACTTTTGAAACACAAAGTTCAAAACCCTACTAAATCAATCAATATACCGTATTAGGCTAATGGATGGTACAAACCAAGATGCATTCCTTGTGGTTGTGTGAAACGTTATCATTTGAGGAGTTGTGGCACTGGTCCCTAAGGAAGCATATCAATTGTTGTTTAAAACGCTCAAAATCTACAAGGATTAAGTCGTGGTTGACTTGAATATGAACTATTTACAATATGATCCATTTGGACATGGTATTAATATGTTTAGACTTCAATTTTCAAGATGACTGCTCTTTAGTTTTTCTTGGTTGTCAGAATATTTTCTATTTGGACATGGTGTGTCTTAGGAGATGTAGAAATACGCCGAAAAAGTATTGGGGTGAGGTGATTAGACAAAATATGGCACATCTGCAGCTTACAGAGGATATGACCCTTAATAGGCAGATACGGAGGCCGAGATTAGGGTAGAACCTAGAAGGCTAGCAGATGCCAGATAATCGAGCGTTGTCGAGTTTTCCTTATCAGTTTTTTTTGTTATTTATTTTATTATTGTTATTATTATCTTACTCTTCGATTTTATTTATTACATGATGTTTTCTTTAATTCAGTTATCATATTATTTGTTGCTGCTACTGTTTACCCATTTTCATATGCTTTACTTGAGCCGAGGGTCTATCAGAAACAAACTCTCTACCTCTCTACCTGCACAGGGTACGTTAACATTGCATACACACCACCCTCCCTATTGTGGGACTACACTAGGTAGGTTGTTGTTGCACATGGTTTCACTTTGTTTGGATGGTTAATTCTAAAGCCTTAATGTTTTCATTGCTAGGGATTTCCTTGATAATGGTCCATTGCTTGCAAGAATACTTTATTTGGGTGATTGTAGTGGAAATAAGGAATTATTAGGGCAATTTAACATAACTACTTTATTTGAATGTTCATTTTTGTAAGAACACGAAGAAACTTTACTTATAGTCTCAAAACTGAAAACCAAAGATAACCAAACCAATTAATCCGAAACCAAAATTTAAAAAACCATCTTTTGCGGCTAATCTAGCATCATCCATCCCTTGGAACCAAGGAGTGGTACAAGAATATTCATCTATTGTCAATCGACTATGTCTTTCGACCTTATCTTAGTCCCCGACTCACCCTCCATGGCCAATGTGGAGGAACCCTTACGTTTCGAGGCATTGGATTCTCACCATTGCTAATATTACTCAAGCCGACATCCTCACTTATGCTTCGTCCACCATTGCTCGTGAGAGGTTTCTCTATAAGCCGAAACACTCCCCTACTAATGTATTTTACATCCGTCTGCTTCATCCACCATCGCTTACGAAGGTTTCTCTCTAAGGTGGAATGCTCCCTTCTTGATGTATTTTTACACCCACAACTTCAGCAAATCACTTAGCCACGTTCATTTTCATCTTTGGTACATCGATCCAATCCAAACTTATTTGGGTGGGATTTGTATAGCAATTTCTTGGATCCTAAACCAAAAATCAGAACCAAAGTTTTTGTATTCAATTCGAACTACACGAATGCCCACCCCAAAGGTGATAGATATATAGGAAAGAAATTACAAAAAGTTGCTGAATAGCACTGTTTGAGGCTGAATGAGGTACAAGTAATAAATTTATATCCAAACACGGAAAGTCGCTGAATGACATTGATCGAGTGCAAAGCCATGATATTGATTTTGATTAGTCACAGAAACAAAAAAAATAAGCTATCTAACTGGGATTATTGGAAGAAGAAAGAATGGTAAAGATCCTCATTCCTCCTTATCTCCTAAGGACTATGACAGATCCTCCCATGAATATAGATGCCAACATCCTATATACTACAGTCTAAAGGCTAGCGCAAACTCTCCCTGAGAATATCGTATGCCTTTCAGTTCAAATACAATGTGATGATCTAAATGAAGGAAAACATCTCCGAAAAGATGTGCACATTTTATAGAATTTAAAGACAAATCACACATTCATGAAAGATGCAATTCCAACTTCAAAAGTAATGGACGAGAACTATGCGGAAAAACAAGACAAAATATGAAGTGGACACATTTAACAATAAAAAAGCAATTTATCTATCAAAGACATGCTATACCTAGATTTATCATCAAAACAGAAATATGTCTATCAAAAAAATCAGAGAGAAAGATGTTAAAAAAGGAAAGGATGTCCCACTTTATCACAAGGTGCACATAAACCTCCTCAGGAAGTATCTAGAAAGTAAATAAATCATCTTGATACTCACAAAGATAAAAACATGTACCTGGTTACGACGCCAGTGCTGTCAACATCAATCTTCTTAAAAAGGACTGCGGAGAAGAATGATGGCAGCTTGCATATTTCCTTTGTAATTGGTTTAAATTCTGATAACCCAACGAAAAATAACTTAGGATTAAGTTATAACTCAAATAAACGACTAAAAACCAGATGGCTCTTTAACCAGGTATATATGATCTAACTTAGTCTTAAACTTGGACTTCGTTCCAACAAAACCCCAACACTTGCAAACTATAAAAAATATTGAGAATTTCAGCGTTAAACAATTTGCACTTAAGCTGTACGTAGTTCAAAAAGACTCCAATAAAAATGCAGCAATTATTCAAATGTAATGCCTTCCACATAGCAGTATTTGCCCCAAACAATAATATTCCTCCAGGGAACTAACTTGACTGAGATGTCACTCAAAGGTGAAGGCTCCGATCAAATCAAAAAGCTGAGAATAATCTACGCAAAGGACATGAAAAGTCAAAGAGACATTACAACAACAACATACCCAGTGGAATCGCGGGGAAGAGACATTAATTGAATAATAATCAACAGAATATTTTGGGCTAGAAAAGGTATATAAAAGGATGGGAAAAGGAGGTGCCATATTGCTGGTGAAAACAGAAAAAGAGAGAAAGAGAACTCTTTTCGAATTCGTTTTATTAACAAAATAGAAGAGGGCACCTTATTTGGAGTTTTGCTCTACATGAATAAGGTTCCCTAATTCTCAGGGGTCTCAATTATGGCCTAATTGTTAAAAAATCTACACAATACTCTTACTTTTTGGACAGGCAACCAGAACGCTTTTTATTGTTATCTTCACTAACATAACAATTGCTATCTAGAGCAGTAGAGCAAATGATATTCTTGTGATTCTCTCACCTTTCACCAGCTGACGCCGTCACAGCTCAGTATAAAACAGATAATAGCTGGGATAAAAACTGCCAGGACAATAAAGTAGACAGATTGGTTCATTGGCTCAACTTGGAAGAATTGGAGGGGTTAACTTTAATTGAGACTCCCTGTTCGGGAAGTAGAGAATAGCGGCAGTTTTACTGTGAGGTCATGCCACAACATATTGTCAAATCTGACAGTAGCAAAACAAAAATGGGCTAAGCAGAGCAATGCACCTCAAAAGGTGGCACGCTTTGACATTGGACATTCCCAGATCAGGGACTATCGGGTATGCGGTATGCCAACGCAACTCATAGTTAGCGAATTGGTGGGTTCAATTCCTACGGGATGCATGCCAATGGGACCCTCCAATAAGTCTACAAGAATAGGCTTTGTATGAATGGTATCACATCGTCCACACATAACGAATTTATGTCGATAGTTCCACATACTATAGATAACGTAGGAGACGTCTCTATGTTGATAGTTCCACATACTATGGACAATGCAGGAGACATCTCTATGTTTCCGGAGGGAATCTTTAGAAATCTTCTACTTTGATGGGATCACAATGCAGTCCAGATGCCTTAGATTGACAGGAACAGATGTTACATATATGAAATGGAGGGTGAGGATCAAAATTTTCTGAAGGAACTGAAGTCGGATGGATTTAAAACATATTTCTAAATGTGTTTGGAGTTCAGTGGGTTATGCCTGGAACATTGAAAGATGCCCTCACAAGTCACAAGCTCAAAAGGAAGGATACTACAAACACATGTAAAAGACTAATGGAATAGAAACATTTATCTTCTGGGTGTATGGAAAGGAAGGATTCACAGCTGCTCTGAAGGAAGACTTGAAGCACTATACAGTTAACCCAAAGCACTATATACTATGATGAACTTCAGTCAAAAGGGAGACAAGTCACTTTTAGCATTTTTGTCTTGAACTGGAAAAATCATCTCAATTGAAAAAGGTTAAAGTAGATTTGATCTAGAACAAGAAGTCTCCGAAAGGATGCCAACATATCCATCATCATCTCAAAAGCCTTCATAGAAATCAATTTGTAAAGTACAACTTACCGTTCATTTGTAGTCCATCCGTGTGACCATAAAAAAACTGGTTTATCCTAAACAAGCAGCGTTCCTTCAATTCATTTGGAGGGGGGCGGCCATTTTGAAAGTAAAACTGCCATCATAAGCATTTTCGAGAGAAAATCACGACTACAATCTCAACAGTTTGCAAATAAAAGCACCACATGGGGATTGCCGAAAAGGCCAAAACCATAATAGAAGACAGCAATCCAATTAGGTATTCCATACCTGTGGTATCAGTTCTTTTGCTGGCTCATTCACTAATTTTAGAGGAGACCCCAATGAAGAAGGTCCAGCCCTGTGCTTTGAGATTCGAGTGAACCCAGATGAACTTCTTGGAGAAAGTGGAGGTGTACTTCCAGCAGGAAACATGGACTGACAAAGAATTAGTTGCAGCAATATTTGTGCCAGAAGATGTGGTGGACACATTCAATGTGGACCACCTTTGGCACTCTTGAGCAAAGATTTCACCTGCATGTGGAGAAAATAAATATTTTCCGTTGCCAATCAATTGAGATCAACAATAATGAAATGAGAGAAAGGGAAAAGGAATAAAATGCACCAAACATGGTTTTGGACTGGTACAGGGTTATATAAAAGCACTATGCATAGCATTATGATGAGATAAGCAATTCACCAATAAAGTACCTCAATACCTATATTTTGGAGACCTACACAAAATACAACAAAACCCTATCATACAACTTTCTCTACTTTTATCCTTCGTGTACTACTTGCACATTTTATGATCATCTATCATCTTGTATAGCAGAACATCCATAACACCCATCCCGGGGATATTCTAGACCCTTAAGGAACAACACGCACACCCATATAATTTCATTGGTCTCAGAACCATCTATATAACTAGTCTTTTACTTTGAAATGTATATTTCTATAAAATAACGCTCCTTAGCTCACTTTAATTTCAGTTATCCAGTTTAATTTGTGTTAGTTACATCTTAATCAAGTCTAGATATTTGAATTATCTGCATTCGAAATCACAATCCTATTTAATCTCACTACAACTTCATTCTTTCTGTGAGGACTATACTTCCGATGCATATATTATATCCTATTTCTAGCCATGCTGACAGAGTAGACCATTCTGAAGTCTAAATAAGGAGAGTTGGCATATGTTCAGAATTAACATGAATAGTCAAATTATGAAGATAGTTTCCATAAGCTGCAAATAAGTATTTTTTGGCTGTTTGTTCATCCTAATTTGCAGCAGAATTGTGGCCAATGAGACACATAGGCATATGGGTTCGATGCATAACATACATAATGTCTATCTCTCTTTTTTTTGGTAATTTAAAAATATATACATCGAGTTAGACAGTCAGAAGTATGTAGAAAGTGAGCATGAGCTCAACCACAAATAGCTACCAAATTAGGTATAGCCTTTAAGCCTTCTGGCGAAGCTTGTAGGCTCACATATATAGTCTTCAGGGAATCTTGCGCTTAGGGAATTATTCCTGGAGATCTCAAGAAGGAAATCCAAAATCCTAGAATATTCTCCCTCCTTTTTAAGTAGAAAATTCTGCTTCTTTTCTTCTCCTTTTTTTATTATAAAAAATTCGTATTGAAATCAAAAGCCACCAGTCTAAGATGGTGAGCAATAAAGCTTCAACAATTACAGCATAGTCTTTCCTGCAAAAAACTAATGACTCTATCAGTTTACCCTCATCATACATATCAGTTGCAACATGAAGCTAAGTTATATAAGCATCTAAACTTCAACATATGAATGGATATCGATTTGCTCTGAAAACATCTCTCATTTTCTCTCCAAATTGTACAAAAACCACAACCTGGGATGGACCTCCATATTCTTTTCCAGCTCCTTGCTACCCCTCCTTCCCTTGCAGAATGACCAGCTAGTAAGAAACTCCTTTATGGTTTCTAGGATGACCCATTTTGACTCAAAAAGATATTGGAAAATAGCTGCCAGAGTTGTCCAGTCACATTGCTGTATAAAAACAAGTGCTTATGGTCTTCCACTTCTCTTTCACGAAAGAAACACCTCTGCACATATGAAAACCTCTTTTCCAGTTATTTGTGTAGGATCAGTCATCATGAACTAAGACCAAATGGGAATATCCCACTTTAATGGCACCTTGGAACACCAAAATAACCTTCCAAGGCCAAGAAGAGCATCCACCAGCAGCTGCAACCAGAGAACTGTAGCATGATTGAACTGTGAATATACCATTTTCTGCTGAGTCTAAGCAAATAATCCTCATTTCCACCCTCAAATGATACCAGGTTTAACTCACGTAACAAATCTGCCATATCCTAACTTCCCAATAAAAACAATTCCTCCGAAAATTCAAGAGACAATCATTATCGCTTCTCAAATGTGCAAGTAGAATATTCTTCTTCTTGATTTTGTGGAAATTGTCACTGCGAACAAGTTACAGTAATAGCAAACTTCTTGTCCTTTTAAGACTTCTTACTTTACCGACTGCTTTTTTCCTTCAGAATCTCAAGACTTGGTCTATATTTTTTCCCATCAGATAAGCTTTAGAGCCTCCTATTCCCATGGTTTTCAGCACCTTACCAGTCAATAAACTCTATGCTAATGGTAGACTAACGAAATACCAAATGTACAGCATCAAAAATGAAAGTTCCAAATTTTCTTCACAAGTTACCATGGACTATGACAAGTTTCTTACTTCTAGAAGGTTTGTGGTTAACATTAAATCTAGGCTCTCAAGGCTAAAACAAAAAGATCATGGAGTTGGAAAATATAGTGGAAAAGTAGCTATCACGAGAATGTTGAAGAAAAGTAAAGCTCCACTACAGAAGTTTATAGATCAGGCAAATTTTTTTCTCAGGATAAAGCTCCGCTAAAAGTGGTATGCTTTGGTTGGATTGCTACCTGCAGGAAAGGTGGTAACTACTTGCAGTGGTGTATGAGAAGTCTGTCAAGCCCATAAACCATTTGTTCCTGAATTACTCTCCACTCTCCAGCTTGGCTGTTCCTTAAACCTCTTTGGAGCCCAGTTGGTAATTTCAAGGACTCTAAAAGAAGCTGTCACTAGCTGAAGAGGTCAAAGAATGAGGAAGCAGCTCTGAACTTATAGGAACACTGCTCCTTCTTACATATTTTGGAGACTTGAATAAAGGATTAAGGTATTTTTGACCGAAGAGATATTCTGTTCCCAACAGCTTCATCGACCAGAGTGAAAATTCTTAATAGCTGAAGATTCCATAATCTGATTACTTCCGATTATCCTGACACTAAGACAAACTGTCCAATCCCTTTCTCGGAGTAAAGCTAATGCCAAATGTAGGAGACCCAGTGAACACTGCTCTCGGTTTATTCACGAATAGAATTCATAGATTGCCACCACGATTTTCTAGGCAGAGCTAGACAATAGTAGGTAATATTCTAAAACAAGTGACGTTCTTTTCCAATACCCATTAGTGAGCATGTCATTTACGCAAGTTAGTTAAAGATGTTACCCACACGATTTGGTATATAATTGAACTATGAAAGCAGAAACAACCCGAGAAAGCCACCGAGTTCAGTCACCTTAATGCATTTTCAGAACCCTTTTGCATAAAAACGGGTTCAAGAAAAATAAAAGGCTATGCCAAAAGGCTGCCCAAAATAATAACCTAATGATTATTTTGTTAATAGAGATCACAATGCAAAGCTTACCATGTTGTGAAGACAGATATTTTTTTTATAAATGTAGTGTACAAACCACAGTTAACGGATAACTGTGCCCCGAGGCGTACCTAGGTGGGAAATCACCTATTG
>JACEIK010000911.1:122112-132517 GCA_018107945.1 Datura stramonium
TCAATATCTTATATTTATATTAAAATTTTAATTAATTTAAATTGAGCTTCATTATAATAACAAAAATTCCCAATTAAATTTTCTCTATATCCACATTTCATCATAGTTTAATGTAGACAACACATATTCTTGTAAGATGGAACCAAATATATACAAATATTGTTTTGTGTGAAAGAATGGGACACTACAATAGAAACTCATTGGTTGAGATGCATAGAATACTAAAGGTTCAAATTCCTTTTCCCAAAATTTTTATCATTGTGAATATGTGGCTCAAGATTTTTTTTTATATATATTTTATAAAGAAGAGTTTAAATTTTATATATTGTTATGATTTTTTTTTTAATGTCATTGCTTAAATTCACCATAAAAATAATAACACGCTCAGAAAGATGCTATAAGTAGAGTTTGCGGAGGGCGTGATATTTGTAAATTTTTTTTTTATTTTGTGTGAGGTATAAATTTTTTTTGTGATAGATGAGAGCTATAATAATAAATAAATCTTAATAACAAGCGTAATATGATAATCTGGAAAATAAAAGAATAACTTGGTATAACATGTTAAATTGATGTAATGATAGTTAGTAAAGTCATAATTTTTATTAATAGAATTCAAAATAAAAAGAAGCAAACACAAAAAATAAATTATGGAAATTCAACATCTGCTATTTATACATAATTTTTTATTTTTGATATTATATATAGTGGAATTTTCTAACTGTATATTTAGGGGAAAAGGAGATTCGGGTTAATCCGCTTGCGCCCGCCATGCTGATGTATAAATTCTCTACACTGTCATTATATAATAATAATATATCCAGTGTAATCTCACAAATAAAATTTTGGGAGAGTAGAATGTTCGCACGGTCATTTGCACTTTTGCCCCTATTTTGTGTTGTCCTTTATTTTTTACCTCTCAAGTCAAAAAACTTTATATTTTCGCATCATGATATTCTACAAGTTATGTTCCACATTCTTAAAAAACTCATGCGTAATTAGACATAAGTTCGATTTTGAAAGACAAATCGTATAATTAAATAATGCACGCAATCTTATTCCTTTCTCGTGAAAGTCGAAAATATATACTTTAAAAGAGATTTTCATTACCTTTGAGTGAACTTCGAAAAAGTGCAAGCCCCAAACTAGTCCGACCCGGTTTATCCAATGGGTTAAGTTATCTAAACTACTATGTTATCCAAAGAGAATCTATAACTAGATTTCTGGTCTGTACTCTAAACAAAAAAGGAAAAAAAAAAACAAGAAAAAGTTCCTTCAAATCTTCATGGCTCATGCTCAATTTTTTCTCACTTTACAAACAAGAATAACAGGTATTACTTCTTTCTCTTTTTAATCTAGTTCAATATGATTTTTCATTAAGTTAGTGACGGTTCATATAACCGACCTCAACTTGAGTGGGAGTTGGGCGCAGTTGTTGTTGTATGGAGGGGTCAAGAAGTCAGTGAAGATTAGTATAGCCGACCCTAATTTGTTAGTAATCAATTGAGGCGTAGTTGAAACAATATATATTGTGCGAGAGACATTCAACAATACCACTAGACTACTAATACTACTAACCAAATGACTAGGATTATTCCAGCTGAAATCTTTCCTCAATGCCCCTTTTTCTCCAATAATCTGAAGCCAACATCTCAATCCCAGAAACACAATTTTGTTGTAAGATGCAGTAGCAGTGACCACAATAAAGTAAAGACTGGAAATCCCCAAAGGGTCAAAATTTCTACTGAAAATAGACCTACAGTACATGTACATTCCAATGATATGAAAGTGTTGAATTGGTCATGTAAAGTAGGCAAGTATGATGAAACTCTGTATCTCCTTGAATGTAAGGTGAAGAGTGGTTATAAACCTGATGTAATTCTCTGTACAAAACTCATTAAGGGGTTCTGCAACTCGAAAAATTCGGATAAAGCTGAGAAAGTTATGCAGATCTTGGAGCAATTTGGTGAACCAGATGTGTTTGCATATAATGCACTCATTAGTGGATTCTGCAAAATGAACAAGATTGAAGCAGCTAATAAGGTGTTGAATCGGTTGAAAGCCCGAGGCTTTCCTCCGGATTCTGTTACTTATAATATCTTGATAGGTAGTCTTTGTGATAGAGGGAAACTAGGATTAGCATTGAAGTTGTTGGATCAGTTAAAAGAAGAGAACAATTGTAATCCTACAGTTATTACATACACAATCTTGATAGAGGCAACGATTCTTGAAGGTGGAATTCATGAAGCAATGAAGCTTCTCGATGAGATGTTATCGAGAGGGCTTCAACCCGATATGTACACTTATAATGCGATTATCAGGGGAATGTGCAGAGAAAAAATGATGGATCAAGCCTACGAGTTCGTTAGGAGCTTGCCATCTAAGGGTTGCAGACCCGACGTGATCTCCTATAATATACTGTTAAGGGCATTGTTGAATAAGGGGAAATGGACTGATGGAGAGAAGCTAGTGAATGAGATGTTTTCTGCAGGATGTGAACCAAATGTGGTTACTTATAGCATCTTGATGAGTGCTTTATGTAGAGATGGGAAGTTAGATGAAGCTATCAACTTGTTGAAGATAATGATGGATAAGGGATTAACCCCTGATACATTCACTTATGATCCATTGATTTCTGCATTTTGCAAAGGAGGGAGATTAGATTTGGCTATTAAGTTCTTGGATTACATGATCTCTAACGGTTGCTTGCCCGATATAGTGAACTACAACACTATACTTTCTACAATGTGTAAGAAGGGGAAAGCCGATGAGGCCATGGAAGTGTTTGAGAAGCTCAGTGAAATAGGATGTCCTCCTGATGTGAGCACTTACAATACAATGATGAGTGCGTTATGGAACAACGGAGGGAGAGCTAGGGCCTTGAGAATGGTATCAGAGATGATAGAAAAAGGGATTGATCCTGATGAGATTACTTATAATTCATTGATTTCATGTTTATGCAGAGATGGGATGGTGGATGAGGCACTTGAGTTGTTAGCAGACATGGAGGGTAATGGTTTGCCACCTACTGTTATCACTTATAACATTCTCCTTCTTGGATTATGTAAAGCTCATAGAGTTGATGAGGCAATTGAAGTGCTAGTTGAAATGGTAGAGAAAGGGCGCCGGCCAAATGAAACAACTTATATTCTACTCATTGAAGGTATTGGTTTTTCAGGATGGAGAGTTCAAGCAATGGAGATAGCTAGCGCGATTTATCATAAGAATGCTATCTCAAAAGAATCACTTCAACGTTTGAGAAAAACCTTTCCTGTACCTGATATTTACAATAAAGATGTTACTATCTCAGAAACCAGAAAGCAAGTAGATTCTTGAATCTTTTTTTGATATGTTTTTCTCTCTATCGTTCCAATTTTATCATAAAGTACACAAAGGGACAGGTTTGATTCATCTCAATGTTCAATACTTGTACTTTACTGACAATCAAAGCAATGTTCATTGTTCAATACTTGTACATCAATGACAAATAATAAAGTTTTAATTCAACTGATGGAGTTGTGTTTATTTTGTTTGTTGAAATTGTACAACTTGACAAGTTGGAATCTCAAAAGTAATACTAGCTAAGTAGTTTAAAGATCTATGAGCCCAAATTGTGTTTTTTGACAACAATCAAGGCATCTGTTTGCTGTACCAATATTTATTTTTCGAGTTGAATATTATGTGTTCAACTATTCGATATTAGAATCCCCCATTGATCTGTCTTGACTAATCTTGATTCGCGTTGGGTAAAACCATTAAGAGAGTGAAGTCGCTATTGCTCGCTCATCTGTTCTGAAACTTGGCAACATACAAAACAAACTTTATTATCAGCTATGGTATTGCTTAGGCAAATGATTGAACCTGATGAATTTTAATAGTTGAATTGGTTAACTGAACTTTCACCTTGTTAGGGTCTGATCTCCACTTTGTAATCTCCTCTCCGTTTTGCCTTTCCCTACTACCAATTTTTTCTTTTAAAAAAAGATTGAACCTTTTGCCAGCATTTTCCCTCTCAAATTGCTACACAGATCAAAAGTACTTGAAGTTCACTGCCATTCATCTGTAAAAGGCTGCTATTTCAACTTTAAAAAGGAGCATTTCAATGCACGAAGCATCTCACATTCAGATCATGCTCAAAAAATTAAAAGAACATTGATAACATTACATAGATGATTATCTTTCATTTCCATGTTGATAAGTTGCTAGCACAGCAGCACCAGTATATTATATCACCCAAGCATCAAATGGTTCTCTTGAAAATGGAAGAAAACCATTTCATGCTCGCATGATCTTGCAAATGAAATCTTGATGCATTAGCAAAAGAGGTCGGCTGGTGAAAGGGATGCTGAACTTTTTTTTTTATGATGGTGTTCGAATCAGCTTGAAACACACCTCCACTATTTCATGGGACACCTGCTATCCCTCGTCAACATAGGTATTTGATAACTCTGTTTACCAAGGCCTTAGGCACACGAGAAGAAATCATCTAGGTGAGATTTGGACTTGAAATATCATGATTTTCCCGCCACTTAACACTAGGCCACACCATGGGTGCGGTGAAATAGATGGTGAATTACAAGCTTGTAAGGGTCCTAACATCAAGAATTTCTGAAAAAAGAAAAGCTCTAAAATATGCACAGGTATATGAGCTTAATATGGGTAGTGTGATGGAAATACAAATAACTTGTAGAGCTACACAACTAAAAAGAAGAGATAAAAACTTTGGAATTTAAGCTGTTAGAAGAATAAAGTCCATATTGATAACAAGGGTATAGGGAAATTTCACAAAGGCATTGTACTAAAACCCAAGGCCACCTAGATATATTCATGGCACATGATAAAATATGCCTCAAATGCATAACTAACCAAAACTCTGTCAAGCAGGTATGACACTACCAAAAATTTTACCAAGCATAAAATAGAACAGACAATGGACATGGAAAAAACCTAATAACACTGAGTAAATTTCCATTTGCGCGGAGGTGATATGTGCGCTGTGTTAATGGTACTCTCTTTCCAATATGAAAACCTCTATTCCCCAGAGATTTTCATTCCCTCAACTTTTTCCATGTTTCTGTTTGCTGCTTGCTTCATATCTGCACCAGTTATGCCTCCAATTACAATGACTGAGCTAAGGATACTGTCTAATTGAAAAAAAGAATCTATTCCTTGAGGATTCTCCATTCTCTCAACTTCTCCCGCAATTCCATAGCTGCTTCATTCATACCCGCACCAGCTATCCCTGCAATTATATTGGAATATACGGTTGACTTAAGCTTGTGGCAACTTGATATCATCATTTTCAGCACTTGTTTTGCCGAGTCCAGTTTACTGTTTTGACATAACCTGTGAATAATAAACCTGTAACAATTATCTCTGACCCTGTGTCTGCTATTACCCATCTCTTTTAGTAACTCCACAGCTTCTTCAATAAGATCAGCTCGACAGAATCCCCAAATGAGACATCTATATGTAACATCATCAGGACAAATCCCATGCTTTTCCATTTGATGGTATAATTCCATAGCTTTCTCCATAAAACCATGCTTAGCAAGGCCATCAATGACTATGTTGTAAGTGATTATACTAGGAGAACAACTGCTATCACTTAAACAGTGAACAACTTGGATGGCCTCGTCCACCATTGCCTCCTTACAAAGAGCACGTAGAAGTGTATTATAAGTGATTATGTCAGGCAAACAGTTTTTGGAGACCATCTGCGTAAAAAAATCAATTGCACGATCCAGAAGCCCATGCTTGCACAAACCATTAATTAAAATATTATAAGTCACAACACTAGGAGGATGTGAAGTTTCATTCATGACGGAAAGAATCTCATCTACCCCGTCCCAACATCCATAGGTAGAAAAGGAATGGAGGAGAGTATTGTAAGTCACAGCGTTGGGCTCAAGGCCATGTGATAGAAGATTATAGATTAGTAAAGCTGAATCCTCAAAGTTCCCTTGCTTACAAGCAAAATTTACCATGGAATTGTAGGTGACAAGATCTGGAGAACATCCCTCAACTGACAATTCCTCCATTACCTCAATGGCACGTATAACGCCACAATGTTTGCAGACTAATTCAACAAGAATTGTACTGGTGATCAGATAAGGAGGACATCCTTTTCTTAACTGATCCTTCCAAAACTGAATTCCTTGATCATATTTACTACGGTCAAACATCGCACGCAATATAGTATTATAAGTGATAACATCGGGAAGGCAACCACTCAAGCTCATGGAGTCCAAGAAATCAATGGCAGAGTTCAAAAGCCCTTTTCTACAGAGACCACTGATTAACATATTATATGTAATAATATCTGGAGTCCCACCAGACATAACCATGATTTGTAGAACATTTGCCGCTTTGCCTGTCTGTCCAAGATTGACGAGGCCCCTAATCAAGTTTATGCAGGGAGGATAGTCTGGAATTTGATTTCGACGAGTCATCAGGTCAACTAATTTTGATGCTTCAAGCAATTTTCCATGACTGCAAAAACTTCTAAGGATTTTGTTGTTAGTTGTCTCATCATTTTCAACCAATGGTCCATCTAAAGTCAACCTTAAGGAACTAGAAAGTTTCTTTAACAGTTGCTCATTTGATTTCTTCTCAACATCTCTATTTAAGCTCCCATTAGTACCCTCTATAACTCTATCAAGGCAGACACTTCCCTGCTTGTTACAGGATAAAATCGAACCAGTTTTTTCTGAACCAAGAACTCCATGCCGTTGCAGAGAGGATTGACAACAAAAGTTACCCCTGAATGAATGTCTTAACAGAATTGCTGGAGTTTTTATTAGCAAGGATTGACTACTTCCAGTTTGGAGGTCTATTTGGATGGAGCTTGAGTTCTGTATATGTAAGGCAGGTGCTTCAATCATCAATTTCGGGACAAGTGTATAAGCCATTGTTTCTTCACTATAACACCAACTTTCAAGAGAAAAAGAGTATTTTTTCAGAAACTATTGTATTCTTCCTGCAAAATGGAAGTAAGCAGGATCGCAGCGGCATATGTACCATACTTGAAGAGCATATGTTCAAGGTGGTGTGCAATCTTAGACAAACTGGAAAAGATAGATGCACCACTGATCCCGGTCTTGTCAACTGAAAAAGGTAAGAAGAGGTCAGGGGATGTAAGAGGACAATCGTCTTCCAAATAACAACCATTAAGAGAGCACAGCAACTCCAAGGAAACTTTTTGATGGAGAAGGTTGAAACTTGACACCTTTTATCTTCAACATCTTTTATCAGGAAATCTTTTTTAGATAATATGTAAACTTATATCTGAAAGAGAGCATCAAAGACTTGATTCAAAACACTTTTTTTGATAAGAAAAAAATAATATGAGTATCAGTTAAGGAACTCCATGAGGAAATTGATCCAGCACTCCCATGAGTAATCCATATATTATTTGGATTGTTGATATAACGTCTTGTTTATGTACATCCTTTATCCTTAACCAAGTCTTTGATTGCTTCAATGGAAATTGAAACCCAATGTTTTACTAACTTATCTTTGAAATGAAAACCAAATTACTCCTTCCATTTAAAAATAAGTGATGCTTTTACCCTTTTATTTTGTTTCAAAATAAGCCGTATTTCACATAATCAAGAAGACATTATTGATGTTCTTCCAATTTTAACCTTATTTAAATAAAGGGAGTTCTACATAACCAAAGAATCTACTAAAGAGCTATATCTTTTTCAAGGTATTTATTAAGGAATCTACTAAAGAGCTATATCTTTTTCAAGGTATTTATTAAGGGTAAGTTAAGTAAAAGTCTAATACACTTTCTAGGAATGAATAATTTTCTTAAGGGGTATGCCTAAACTAAAAACTAATTATACTACTTCCACCGTTTCATTTTATGTGGCACTATTTCCTATTAGTCTGTTCAGAAAAGAATTGACACTTTTTTTCTTTGAAAATATTTTAACTTTAAACTTCTCATTTTATCCTTAATAGCATACTATAATAGTCATGGGATTCTCATGGCATGTTTAATACCAAAAGTTCCAAAATCCTTTCTTTCTTTCTTTAACTTCACGCCCAAACAAACTAGGCCACATAGATTGAAACAGAGAGGGTATATTTTATCCCAGCAACCAATCAACAAACCTATGTCTGTTCTGTCTCGTTCACACATCAATCAATTTACCTTAGTATCATCAGTGTTAACAAATTAGCTTTGCTCAAACATTATACTCACTCCACTCCGGAAATGAGTGGCTGGGAAAGTCAAACCATCTGATTTTTGGTACAAGAATACACTGATTCTTCAACTCTTTCAACAAAATTTACAATTTTAGAAACTTCAAAAGACAATTTCTATAACCAAAAAAATTTAAAGATATTTGAAAAAACTAATTTAAAAATGATGAATTGAATTTTGGGAGAGAGTTTCATCCATCAGCTCCAGCAACCCAAGAAGTTAATATGAAACAATTAACACAGAAACACTTAAGAAACATCAACTAGTCCACCTTATAATACAAGGTTTAGCTATAAATTCAGCAGTTATACCTGATATTCTACACCATAACTGAGCTTGTGAAAAAATGAGAAAAAAGCTAACCGACAAAGAAACACTTAAGTAACATCAACTTGTTCACCTTTTACTACAAAGTCTAGCTATAAATTCAACAGTAATATCTGATATGCTAAACCAAAACTAAGCTTGTGAAAAAATGAGGAAAAAAAATAACCCCACAAAGAAACACTTAAGTAACATCAACTTGTTCAACTTTTACTACAAAATTTTAGCTAAATATTTCAGCACTTATAGCTGATATGCTGACCCATAACTAAGCTAGTGAAAAAATGAGGGGAAAAAACAACCCCATAAGAAACACTTAAGCAACATCAATATGTTCACTGTTTGCTACAACTTTAGCTAAAATTCAACAGTAATATCTGTTACCAGAAACCATAACTATGCTTGTCAGAAAATGACAAAAGAAAAAAAACTAACATCACAAGGTTTCACCTTTCACTCCAAATTTATCTAAAATTCAACAATCTGATATCAGAAACCATAACTAAGCTTGTGAAAAAAATGAGGGAAAGAAAGACAACCCCACAATAACACTTAAATAACATCACTTGGTTCACCTGTTACTACAAATTTAGCTAAAATCAAACATTAATATCTGATATCTGAAACCATAACCAAGCTTGTGAAAAAATGACAGAAAAAAAACAACCTAACACCACAAGGTTTCACGTTTCACTACAAATTTAGCTAAAATTCAACAATCCCATATCCGAAACCATAACTAAGCTTGTGAAAAAATGAGGGGAAGAAAAACAACCCCACAAGAAACACTTAAGTGACATCAATTTGTTGACCTTTTACTACAAAGTTTAGCTATAAATTCAACAGTAATATCTGATATCTGAAACCATAACCAAGCTTGTGAAAAAATGACCCCCCCCCNCCCCCAAAAAAAAAAAAAACTAACACACACCACAAGGTTTCACCTTTCACTACACATTTAGCTATAATTCAACACTCCGATATCCAAAACCATAATTAAGCTTGTGAAAAAATTAGGGGAACCCAACCCCACAAGAAACAATTAAGTAACATCAACGTTTATTACAAACTTTAGCAAACAAATAAACAGTAATAAATATTATTAGAAAAAATGAGAAAGAACCAACCCCCACCCAGGTATAAGAAAGCAATCAAACTATGAAACATACCTGCAGAATTTCTCTTGGTTGAGTATTTGGAATTGGCTTTGGACTCGAATAAAACAGAGCAGATGCAGTATTTGGGGGCAAAATTATGAATATAAGGATTAATGGGAGTTGGTTATAAAGTGAGATTGTGGGGCGTTAATAACTATGGACTAGGGTTGAAGTTCGAAGAAATTTGCATTTGACTCCTCTTTCAAACTCAATAATGTGTTTTGGTACCTAAACGTATAAAATTTACATATTTTTCTTTCCTTCTTCCTACTTGATCCCCGTCATATTTAACTTGACATATCTCTTGAGAAATAATAAATAAAATAACTATTTTACTATATAACTCTTAATTATATATCATCTTCCCTGTAAAAAAATAAATTTAAAATATTTCCGTCCACTTTTACTTATTCACTGTACGAAACATAAATGTCTATTTTTATTTATGAATTTTTTTAAAAGGTATCCTACTTTCATGTCCCATTTAAGTAATACCCGTCATAATTTTATTTTTTTTAAATAAATAGTTGAATACCCAGTATTAAAAGACTTTCATGCAAAAGTGTGTGCTTTTTTTTTTTCTGTTTCTTCTGCTTCTGCTTAAGTATTCAAACGCACGTATCTAAAATTTTAGTCAATTTTAACATGCGTTTAAGTCATGTATGAATGAGCAAAGTCATAGCTGAAAAAGTTAAAAGGAGTATTAAATGAG
>JACEIK010000911.1:189563-207538 GCA_018107945.1 Datura stramonium
CGATTTATATAAGCATTGGCAGAAAAAAAATCATAAATCTTTAATAGAACATGATTTATATGCAACATAAAAAGATAATCTATAAATTTCGTCGTATGTGTTGTATAAATCCAATTCAATGTGTGCAATATGTAAATCGCATTCAATGTATCCGATATACAAATCGCATTCAAGCTATATGATTTGTAATTTGCACTACTCCTATGCGATTTGTGGCTTAATCTTATGCGATTTCAAAATCACATTCATCGTATGGATTGTAAATCTCATTCTCGTATGAATTTGTAAATCTTATTCATCGTATGGATTTGTAAGTCGCATTCTTGATATGCGATTTGTAATCGCATTCATAGTATGCGATTTGTAATCGCATTCATAGTATGCGATTTGTGTTCCTTCTTCTTTTTATTTTTAAAATATTGCATAATCCATAAAATAAAATAAAGAAATAGAACATACTTTAAATTGTTTTAATTAATCGAATATTTTTGTTATTTACTTTATTTAGTTAAATCTACACTTTTTCTTCTATTTCAATTTACATAAAGGTGTTTGACTAAACGCATAGATTAAGAAAGAGACAAAAAAAAATTAAGTTGAAATTATTTCATACTGGTAAAATAAAAAATTTAAAATTAAGTTATAACTAATATTTAAAGTACGAAACCTCGCAACAAAATATCATTCACCTTTTTACTCTTTTAAAAATAGAGTTCACACTTGACAAAATAGTTATTTAATTATTTTTAAAATTAATTTAATTTTATGTATTAAATCTTTTCTTATTTGAAATATATAAAAAAAATTAATATTTTGAAATTTAAAAAAAAATTAAGATTTTATCTTTTAAGAAATAATTCACATTGAATAAAACTATACTTATAGTGCAAATCAATCTTATGTTTAGAATTTTTAAAAATACAATTTGAAAAAAGGCCAACTTGGTGCATAAAGTGTCACACATTAAGGATCCGGAGAAGAATTGCAATCTAAAGAATGTGATATAGACAGTGTACCCTAGTATAAACATTAGTGATTGTTTAATTTTAAAAACTTATCAGTATCCATTCCCTTGTTAGGTAAGTACATAAGTAATTAATATATTAATTCTTTGGTTGGAATGAAAAAGAAGATTTTTTAGTTTTCAATATGTTGATGGTGATTTTGAAAAAAGAAATTGAAAAAGAACCTCGTTCATTGTCTAATGAGGTCCTTTAAAAATTCTTCTTTTTTTTTAGCATGTAAAAAACTTTTAAAAAAATTAAATGAAACCTCGTTGGTTGTCCAACAAGATTCAATAATTTTGTTTTTAAAAAAAAAATATATGAATAGATCTCGTTGCCCAAGCAACAAGATGTCCATTTTGATAAACCACAAAAGAACTGATCCATTTTGAAATTATATAAAAGAACTATTTCCGTTTTGATGCCGGACTCTCTAATAACATGTTTCAGTAAGCTAAGGTTATGTCATATGTTGATGGATATGATTTTGACTAGTATTGAAATCATATCAACTTTACTCTTAATAAACTTTCTAAAATTTCATGTTCAACAACTTAGAAATACTGACATTTCAAAGTTTGATCAAACCTATAAGCGGGTAAAGTTAACCACAGCATCCAATATTAACCAGAAAAGCTTGTTAAAACTAAATTCACATTTACAGAAGCCTAGAAGCAAGTAGCCAGAGAATGATGCAGTTAATTATTTTGCAAATACCAGCATAGGCAGCCAAAACCGCAGTTCAAATTTGACAATTTCAAATATTCATCCAACCATACAAGACATTCTTGAAATGAAGCAAAACTTGGTTCCAAAAATGCATGAAAACAGGATTATGAAACAACTCGTGAACCACCAACCACTTTCTTAGTAGAACGGTAGAACCTTACAAGTTTCCGGGATCAGCCTCCCCATCACCTGCTACTACTCTAGAGTCTTCCGTTTTAGTAACATCCACGTTACTCTCTTCAACTAGGTTTTGCTGACCCTCCACGGGTACATGGTCACTTATGGCTTCAACATCCATTGTGGGCTCGTCACCCATTTTCACCTGTCCCTCGACGTCCTGAGGAGTTGCATCACAAGAGACAGAAGCAGAAGTTTCCTCTGCAATGGGGCACTGGCCAGTACTTGAAGGCTCCACATGCACATCATCAGCCTCAATGGAAGCAAATGGTACAGGAGATGCAGAAGCAGAATTTTCCTCTGCATTGGAGCACTGGCCAGTACCTGAAGGCTCCACATGCACATCAGCTTCAATAGAAGCAGACGGTACAGGAGAGGCAGAAGCAGAATTTTCCTCTACATTAGAGCACTGGCCGGTACCTGAAGGCTCCACATGCACATCAGCTTCAATAGAAGCAGATGGTGCATGAGAAGCAGAAGCAGAATTTTCCTCTGTATTGGAGCACTGGCTGGTAACTAAAGGTTCCACACCAGCAGCAGATGATACACTCTCCTTTTCTGCCATTTCTGCCTTGGCCAACTCAAGAGCACGATTTTTTGCTGCAATTTCTTCCTGCATTTGAGCTTGTATTCTATACTCATTCATGAGATGCTGGATCTTTTGCTTATCTGCAACAAGGTCACCGTACCTTTTCTGTAAAGTACGCTCAAGCTCCTTTTGCTTCTGAACTTCTTCCCACGTATTGTTGATCCTGTGGGATGCTGCGAGCTGCTCTTGTTTTTGTAATGCTCGGAAGCATTCAAGCTCTGTCCCTGCTGTGTCCATTTGCTTAAAGGTTGACTCTATCTGTGACCAAAGTTTTCCAGCTCGCATCTGCTCATCAACAATGAATAGTTAGCTGGAATCTTTAGCTAACATCTCAACTCTCAACATAGTCAAAAAAGAAAAACAAACAAAAACTAGGGTAGCCAAAAATGATCCAGTGTAAGAACCAGAACTCTGTCTGGTTGCAGAAGTGATATAAAACTTTGCCTTATGATAAAGCTTCTAAGCAAATGTAGAAAATAAACAGAGAAATGTACAGGAAGCGGTAACTAGTTCAAATTAAACAATTAAACCACTAAATTGTACCTGATATCCATTAGTAAGAACTTTGATCTTTTGCTCTAGTTTTGTTGCTTTCTTAGTATCATCATCCATTTTCTTCTTCACATTCTCAAACTCATTCTGCAAAGCAGCCAGCTTTTCCATGTTTCCAGCAACACTTGAGAGACCATAAGCACTCCGGGTAGGAAAGTACATGATATCATTCAAAGTTGTTTTGTGTGCTTCGATAAATTCATCAAGAGATTCATTCTCATGGCCCATTGCCATACGAAGAAACTGAGCCTCATCCTTGATCAATCCATCAGCCTGCAGTAGTAGTAGCTCAAGATATAATAATACAAACTCCCAAAAAAGTTTACTGTTTGCACACGAATTTGGTAATGAAAAGGGCACATCTATTAGCACACAGTAAAAAGGGATAAGGAATTTATTCACCAATGGCATTTTTTTGCGTCTTAACTAAAGACATGAACTAGAAACCCGAATGTTCAATTTCAGTTAATTCATCCTCATAACAAATAATACTAAAAACAAAGCTGGTACACTGTGTACTATGTCATGAGTGTTTTAGGGTTCATAAAGTTGAGCAGGTAAGCTAGCATGTGTTGGGTGGAGTCAAGAATAACACATACGTATATACGCTACAGATATAATACATACATTTGAATGTAACTTGATAAATATAGCATTGGTCAATACTATTGAACCTATTGTGGTCTTCAATTCTTGCAGCCATAGTTTAGGAAATATTATCAGGCAATTGTAGGAATGATTTCAGATATCCATTACACAAAAAGGTTATCGTTATATGATAATGTTAAGAAAACAACTTCCAAATGCTTTACATGGGATTTTGGACAACTCTTTTTCTTTTCTAGTAGTGATGCGACACTAACTCTCAAGTCTTACATGCATCTGAAACTCTTTCGCTCAAAACTACAAAGTTCATTTGGGATTTAGCATACTTGTTTTTATAAATAAATGCTGAAAAGCAGGCAAGGAAAAATAAATTGCCAAGGGTAGAGGAAACCATTATTTCCTTTTTGTAACATAAGCAAGCATACCTCTTTCAATTCATCTTCCTCAAAATCCTCAATAGCAGGTTCAGCAACCATTTTTCGCTTGACCCCCTTTTTCTTCTCCTTCTCTGCTTTTGCATCTAGAGGATACTTGGTATTATCATGTTCTAGCAAAGACACAAGTTCCTTTCTAATCATTTCATCAGCCTGCTCAATTAGTGTAGGAGGAACAAAGGAGCTCTTGTCTTCATCAGCCCTCATTAACGAACTTCTTATCAGTTCTAGTGAAGCAATGGGAGGTCTAGGGAGCTCCCTTTGCAATACTTTTGACCTTTTCCGGAGTAAAGCTTGTTGCCTTGCTTCTTCTTCAGCCTTCTCCCTAGCAATCCTATCAGACATGTCTTCTTCAATCTTCTCTTCCGGTTCTTCATTTTCTTCAGGAGGTTGTTGGACGACTATCTGGTACTCATTCTTGGGCTGAGGAAGGCTTTTCAAACCAGAAAGCAATTCTTTTTTTGAATTAAATTGCCCAAGTTTAGCATTATTGTGCATATCCATTTCTTCATTAATGCGTAGCTCATCCCTCATAGGAGTTCCTTTGGGTGTCATTCCATAAGAATCCCTTGAAGGTGTCATGCCAATTCTAGGAGTAAGGCTCGTGGCTCCAGGAGTCGCTGAAGGAGTTAAGAGTGGGTTTGGTGTTTGAACCTCCCTTTTCTTAGGAGTGACACCCGAGAAATCTGAGGGGTGCAACAAAGGATTATCCCCTCCAAGTAATGGTGTCTGAGACTGAGTCAATCTTCGTTGATTTTCTGCTTCCATCATAATGGCATCTTGCTTATTTGAAGGGGTTCTTTGAGGTGTTCGCATAGGAGTCATTGCATGCTGTGGTGTCTGTGCATAATTTGCAAGAAGAGCACGCGTTGCAGCATTTCCTTCGGACAGTTCATCGCCCCCTATTAAATCACTGGCAATACCTATCTTTGCTATGGCCTCCAATTCATGGTCTGGAATCTGTGGTGCAGGAAGATTCAGTTTCGACCTCTTCCTCACTGCTTCTGGATCATTAAGTTTGTTCGCATGCAATATGGATGTAGGGGCATCCTGCCTTTCTGCAATTTTATTTCTCGCAATATCCTGCTTTCTTAGGCGAGCTTCCTTATCGACTCTCCTTTCACCTTCTAGTTCCTCAATGGTAGTTGGAAACTTAGGTTGTTCAACTGGACGGTCTTCCTCAGTAACATCATAGAAACCTGGAGGAGGCTTCTTTTCAAAGGGGATTTCAGCATTGTAATCAATACCTCTCCTTTTTCTCTTCCTTTGACGGACATCTATTCCAGCAGCCTTGAGTTCTCGCCTCTTCTGTAAAGAAGCAAGCCTTCGCGCCTCTTCAAGCTGCTTTTCTCTGGCTTTCCTTTTAGCCTTCTTGCCTCTTGTGTTGGCCAACCGAGCCCGTGCTTCAGAAAGCATTTCTTTCTCATCCTCGTCCATATCAACAGGATCAGGACGAGCAGGCTTTGATTCTGGGTTAGGATCAATCTCTCCAGGCTTCAATTTTCTCGGATCATCATTAGGATCATAGTTCTCATCCTTAGTACATGCTGCATCAAGAAGCTTCTCATAACGTTCAAGGCATTGGGATGGCGTACGACCAACAATCGGCGCAATTGTCCTCCATTGAGTAGGCATGAGCTTTGCAAGGTGAAGTAGTTTCTCATCCTCTTCTCTAGTCCATTCAGTCTGGAAAAAAATTGTAGCAAGTTGCATCAAGAAGTGGTTAAGCAGATATATAAGTTCCAATCGATGGCCTGAGGTAAATTGGAAAATCTTTGTACTTTCCACTTTCTCTATTCAGAAAATCATTAGATGCCATTGACAAACGGAAAAACAAAAAAAGTTCAAAAAATCCCAGATAGAAAATTTCCATACAGAAACTAGTTTCAGAACTTATGCTGGTAAACTAACCGAAAACACAAATGGGGAAAAGTTATAGTACGCTCACACAAAATGAAAACTCCAAGCAACTAGAGACATCTCTTTACAATTTGGTCATCAGGGACAGTAGACAGGGACAGTAGAAAATGTTAAAATTTGGAGGGGGGGGAATAACTTCCTCAAAGATTAGCTTCCTTCTCAAACATCTTTAATATGTATTTCATACATCATTTGTTTGAATCAACACATTTTTCATCGAATCACTATTCTCACACCCTATCCTGCAGCTGGTACTATGACTATATATCACCTACTTTTATACCCTATCAAACATTGGAAAATGCTCCAGTAAAAGATCTCCAAAGTCCAAAGACGAAACATTCTCCAAACAGAAAAATTACCAATGAAAAACAAACTTCACATAGCATTTTCCAAAACCAAAATGAACAAACATTAACAGCATATATCACAGAAACAAGGTTAATTCAACAGAAAAAATTACTGACCTTCTTAATTGAAGGATCGAGCCACTCATACCAGCGAGCCTTACACTGCTTAGCAGATTTACGAACGAGTAAAGAAGAAATACGAGCCCACTGATTCTTCCCGTACTTCATCACCGCCGCCTTCAGAATCTCGTCCTCCGTGTTCTTCCATACTCCTCCCTTTATCATAATCCTCATGTTTGCTAACTATTTCAGCCTCCCAAGGGAGACTCGGAGTAATCTAGGGTTTTGGAGAAGTACCTCAAATATAACCTTGCACGGAGATTTTGAGTGCCTATGTGCTCAAATCTATACGCCGGCGAGAAATAGAGCTTTCTGGTCGATTGCGACAGAGAAGATTTATGCCGTGGCGGCGTTTTTCTGCTCCGACGAGAAGATATTTCGGAATCCCTTTAGCTCCGAAGCTGATGAGATTCCATTAGTATAACCTTTCCATGAGTTGAAAGCTCGACTTTGGTTTGGAAATTGGGTTGGATAGTTTAGGCTGGCCTGGGCTCGGCACAGTTTTGGCCCATCAGTAAAATGTTGGGTTCAAACAAGGATTGTTTGCATGGATTGGCCATCTTATGAACTGGTATTCATAATTTAGCCTATTTTAGATATTGTGCAGACATAACTATTTTCTGTTTTAAACAAATTATACAATGAAATGGCAGATTGGAATACTGCAAAAAAATTCGATTGTATTTTAACATCAATCCTAGAAGTGGCTAATTTTGTAAATGACCTATTAATTGATGCATTTACCAAGAAATATTTGGAAGAGTTCGAGCAAGATAAGTCATCATCAAGTGTTGATACGCGTGTCATCCAAAGAGATCGAAATGGATTGAAATGTGAAAAATCTAATTTTGATTATATATAATAAATTAACTGATATAATACTCCTAACCTTTTTATTATTTGTTTTTATCAAAAGTATCCGGCCCTACACAGGCAAATGCATATGAATGTCCAGATTCATATGAATAATCGTAGTGTCCGAACCAGCTTGCACGCTAGTTCAACTAGTACAACTAATTCACTAGCAATAGATATCGAGCTAGACAGATGAAAAGAAATCATCTAGTATTTTTATATCTACTAAGGTTTGAACCCGAAACCTCTTCTCCCCCACTTATTGACCACTAGGCTAGAGTACCGGGAGTATAGATATATGTATAAAAATTATTTAAATTGCAATAAAATAATAGAATAGAATAGGGTTTCCAGCTTAAAAGCTATATTTCCTCCTCATTATCATTTATATTTCCACCTTAACATCCATCAATTTAGAAAAGATTGTTGTCTTGTTTAATCCTAGCTTCCTCAAGCTTGGTGCATCCTTACAACTGCTGGTGGATTCTCTTGAATTGGTGAGTGCCAAATGTGATGTATTAAAACTCTTATAGACAAAACAAGGAAAATTTCTGGAACAAATAGAATTACAAAATTTGACAGCTAACTCAAGGCAACTGCATCTCTACTTCAACAAGTTTAGAAGGTAGACTATCTGTAATAAGATGCCATGATGTGAAGCATGACGGCTGTAAATCCGGTTACAAGCAACTCCTGCACACGCAAAAGATTCAATACCATGGATGAGCATTGTATGAGCTGAGGTTATAATCATGGTAATGGATGAATATGCCTGTCTATTCGTCTTCCTAGTCATGTCGAGTGGAGATAAAAGAGGACCTTATGAACAATCTGAATATCTCAACATCATATAACCCTAGCACAAGTATACAGAAGCAAGCACCAGGATACACGAAAAAAGCATATGCACAAGGGCAAACATATCTTAGCCGTCCTAGTCTATGCGCTAGGTCACCAAATGAGTCATTACCTGAGAAGGCTCGCTAAGAAAGAATAGATGGTTAAAAACACCGATGGATCCGGTTATGTATGGTGTATATAAATATGTTCTGTAGGAAAAAAGTTTTTGATGTTCCCATTGTTGGACCTTAAAGAAAGAATAGATGGCAAGTATCTGAGTAAATTCAATCCAACCTCCTCCTCTGACAACATTGAGATTTGAGAACTGAGTTATCCCCCTTAACCTAGCCTGAATTCGTTTAGACAAAGTATTCCTAAGTGAAAGCAATTTTTCTTTAGCTATTCATAAGATGACGAAAAGTCACAACTATTTAGAGATATATCACTATAAATGCCAAAAAAGAGATGATTTTCAAAATGGATAAAACATCATTATCCTATCTATCATATGTGAAGCCTTTTGTTTGTGCAGCGGTGGTAAAGGTTGCAATGGGAAGATCTTCTCTTAAGTCTTACCTGATTGTTGTACAGAAAGACAGGTATGAAACCACCAGCATACTCGATAAAATTGAGGAGACCAGTATATCCCTGTATAGATGAATGACGAAAATTTAAAAGGCAACAAAATATGTGACACATTCCAGGATAGATATTACTCAGAAAGCTAAAAACAGATTCTTTCAAATGACTTTTTGGATGGACCAACACATCTTTTTACAGACACTTATTACATTACCCAACACCAGCATTTTTAGTTTGTAAATCAGTTAACATCTGCTCAAGTGTTCGCCAAAAAACAAGACTTACAAATTGAACAGGAATCTTGGATACAATGAAGAAGGTTTAGCCACAAAGCTATCACCAAAATGTTCATTCGTAAAAACTTTTTGTTTTACACTTCCTTGTTCAGCAACTTAATAGTTGGTTCTTTAACACCTTTTGAGCATTCCTTGACAAACTTCTCATAGCAACTCTGTTACCTAATAGTATAGAAGATGCAAAAGCTGGGACCTAATCTATTGTGTGGAAGTAAAGCTTGTCAATATTCAAAGAAGCAAATCACTTGGACTGGAAAACAGGTTCAACATTGGGGCATGTTGAAAAGAAGTGTGTATCTTCTAGCACACAAAATCATCTATGGTTTCTTTAATTAAAGAAAAAGAGTCATCTAATGTTTTAAATAGCAGAAAAGAATGGATCTAGTCAGCGGCAACAAAACTATATTATGTTCAATAGCTACTTGGTCTTGGAAAACCACATAGATTTGCATGCATACTGAACTTCTGTAGAAAAACTAGCAAGAACAATGTCATTTGCGTATATCTGAGCCTTGATTAACAAAAGAGTGGTCTTGAGCAACATAAAAGCAAAAATAACTTGAGACAATAAGGGTGGACATACTAGGAAGGCTTGCTTGTGAACCACATTGTAAAGGTCATATGTACTAGGATAACTTGGAAATTGATGCATCAAAATAGGTCTAAAACCAAATTTTTACACAAGATGTTCAATAGAAGAAGATGATATTGATGCCATAAAAAAAATTAAAATAATAATATCAATAGTTGATGCCATAAATAAATGCAAGGCAAAAGACAACGTGGAGCTGAATTTGAACTCTCATCTTCATATATATGCTGAGGATGAATATCTTTTTCTGAAACTATGCTAAGGACGAATATCTATTATCAGAAGTTCATCTATGAAGAACATAACTTTGAAATTCATAATTGAACCATCAGGTTATATTAACATACCAAGGATGCAAAAGCTATACAACCAAAAACCAATGAAAGAGATCGAAGCAGCCTTTTTCCCATCCTCATCATCCGCCCTTCATCTTCGCCTTCCTCCTGAAGAAACCCAGCTAAAAGATGAATTCACTTGAAAAGCAATACATACAATCCAATAAAAATCCATATAGCTCTGTTATATATGGAAAAATATGAGAAAGAAATATTGATTTTTATGTAAACTTCACATTAATGATGGACATGTTAGGAGATAGATACAATTGCAATCAGTAGCAGAAGAAGAGAAAAGGACAACAATGCTATTTTATGTATACTTACTGTAAACGTGGGAGTTGGAGGCTCAAATGCTTTTAATTTCTCAAATATCCTATATACAAAGACGAAGGCCAAAAACTGTAAAGGCTTCCATTCAGCATTACGCCTTATAAAAACCCAAGCTATCTGCAAAAGTTAACATATAAAACAACATAGTATTATTAAGAGCATGGAGATCAATATTTCATTAATCAAGAATGAAAACTGCATTTAACAGGGAGTGGTGACAGTGATTAACAAATTATTATCTTATTTTTTTTGGGCAATGGAAATTACTTCTGTTATCTTCACATTACTTGTTGCAATACAGAGTTTCTTTTTCCGGGTATTAATTTTTTAGAAACAGTGCATACCCCCAAAGAGATTGAAGCCTTAAACAAATGAGGTTCATCTCAAGGTAGGCTGAACTTTCAAGCACAAATTTTAGGCACTAAAAACGTCTTTGATTCAGTTCTTCCTGATGATTGGTTACTTTATATATAGTATTTCCGGTATCTGAATGATAATGTAATTTTAGATTGATTTGTATAAATCCCTTCAGTTAAACTTAAAAGACCCATATTTGTACAATTTCATTGTAACCCCTAAAAGACCCTAAAGGCTGACCACAGAACTCCATAATTACCAATCCTTAATTACCAAAAGAATAAAAGTGCAAAACTTGAAAAAGAACTCAGAGAAGTGGATGCAAGCAGAGACAGATTGAAACATCAGTAAGCTTTCATGCACTTTATGTAGGGTGAAATCATGCTTGAATGGAAACAAATATTTGGAGTTGCCGCAGTTGTACTTGTCATCCACGACAATTATGAAACATCCAAGGCACCATAATGATTCTAATAAGCACATATAAACTATACAATCAGAAATAAGAAATAACACTTATATTGTAAGATGGATAGTGCATGTCACCTAGAAAACCAAAAAAAAAAAAAAAAACAGATCCACAGATACATTAACGTAGAAAAATTCGAAAGAAGGCCCTCACATAAGATGGAATTAACTAGTCTTTGTCTCAAAAGATTGTGACTTTTCAAGTCAACCATATCTATTTCATATTTTGAAAGGAAAATACTTCCAGTTTCAGAACTCTTCATATAATTTTATGAATTTTCTAAATTACACTTACATACGAATTTATCCACGATTTATACTAGAAGAATTTGTGAACCAACATCCTAAAAGCCAAACATGATAACCACAATGGAAAAGAGGGGGGGATTATTTTACTACTTACAAATACAGCTGAAATTGCCAAATTGATTTTCATATCTTTGTCTTCAGATTTGGTGAACCTGAAAGCATAGCGATAAAGTTAGACAAAACAATTAAAATTTATACATGAAAAGGGTAAAATAAATCACATAATCTGCTGCATAAGATTTCCTACCAGAAAATGTAAAGCAAAGATGTTTCGAGGGACAAGGACTGGAAGGAGAAGAGAAACTAATAGCATACTGGAATGTTTGCATACAAATAGCTTTGGTTGAGTCAGTAAGACATTTACCTAATGCGTAGTAAAGATGCTAATGCATGCATGTGTTAATTTCACAACAGCCAACTAACTTTTGCAAGTGGAATCGATACTAATTGCTAAATCATTAAAAGTAATCGCCAATTACATATATCTGCAAGCAAGAGAGATTTATCTAATTTCGGAGAGCTATTATCATGAAAGCATTATTTGCCAAATACGTACCGTGGTCCCCATGGCACGATAGGCTGCTTATCAGCATATCGTATCTCTTTAGATACCTGAATTAAAAATAACAAACTTATATGAGAAATCAGTATCTGCCCCTAAACGAGGCTAAACAGCTTAATCTAAGACAAATAAAACATCATAAATGCAATTATATAGATAAACCTTGCAGTTATTCCGGGGATAGAAGAGCAATTCTATTTTCATATAGTAAAAGGTGGGGAAAATTTTCAGTTTCAAAAAAAAAAAAAAAGGTTTCAAAAAAGGTGGTGAAATTTGTGAAAATAGAAAAGAAAAATAATGAAATGGCTATAAGGATCTTAATCAAGCATGAATTCTCTGAAGAAACTATCCCCACACCTCAATTACATTACATAAACAGAGAATACAAAAATATTTACAAACCGCAAGAGTGACCAATCAATGCCAGAACTGCATGCTAATAAGATTTCAGCTTGCTTTACAACAAAAAAAAACACCTTAAAGGAGCCGAATGTGACACCCTTCTTCCTTTTCGTTAACTGTGACATCATGATCTTATCATAAGCCTTCTCCAACTGAAACAAAAAATATACAAAGCTTACTTTGAATGCTCACTCCTAACAACAATCATGCATAAGGAGAAGGAAAGTTAGTCAGAGAGAGATTGCCACTCATAAACTACCTGTGCAAGAGTTGCTTCATCACCCCTCCGCTCAGCATCCTTCCGTCTTCTAGCATATGCTGCCTTAACCATATCAAAGCCCTCAATAGGGCTTACACCCAGAACCTGTACAAGAACAGGTCAGCACAAAGGACCAGAGACGCAAACACCACACTAGGAGCTGAATTTTAAAAACATTTCTCGTGTTCAAATGAGATAACTCTAAATTACCTCATAAGGATTTGAGTCATCGCTGGAACTAGAACTTCCAGCTGCTGAAGCAGCAGCATGGACCACTCTTTTATTTAGTCGAGATTTTATGGAAAACCTGTTGAATTCATGTCTGATCACACAGTCAATTGCTAAGAGGAGGAAATGCAATCATAATCAAGCAGTTAAAAAGCTGCAACTTTAATCTCCAACACTCCCCCATTGCCGTTTTACAGTTATGATCAATCAACTAAACGTCAATCTCTAGAGGAGGAAATGCAATCATAATCAAGTAGCTAAAAGGCTGCAACTTTAATCTCCAACACTCCCCTTGCCAATTTATAGTTATGATCAATAATTATATCAGTCAATCAATTGCAGATCAATTTCTAATTAGCTGGGGTCATTTATACGAGTCTGTCTATATCCTTACATTCTCGATTTTGACAAACATAAAATATCACTTTCGTGAAACTGAGATACTATGAGGAACCTGTTTAATTGCTAAAAGGAGGAAATGCAATCATAATCAAATAGTTAAAAACTGCAGCTTTAATCTCCAACGCTCCCCAATCCCCATTGCCATTTTACAGCTACGATCAATCAATTACACCCCAATCTCTAATTAGCTGGGGTCGTTCATATGAGTCGCCCATATCCATACATTTCTCAATTTCAATAACATAAAAAAATCCACTTTCGTGAGTTCAACTGAGATACTACAAAGAACCCTTTTCGGTTAAAACCTCATTGGTATCCTATCCAACTTTTCAGAAAACCAAATTGAATTTTCAGCAATTCCAACAGAAATGAACTGCTAATAGGAACCGGGCAGCATTATGGGTTTTTTATTTCGTAATGCCCTGTACGTATTACAAACTACTGATAACAAGACAGCAAGATTACAACACCAATTATGATGGAATGTGAATGTTTCCTACTATGAAGTCTTTTTGAATTACCTGAGGAAAGAAAATGATAAATTTGAAGCTGGAACGGAACTTTTGAGATAGGAATTGGGTCGAGAAACTAGAGAAGTAGTATGGGGAAACTGAACGGAGTTTGATGACATTGTAAGCACCATATTTGATGAGCTATAAGCTCTTTCTTCTCTCCTTCTTTAGCTAAGGGGATTAGGGTTTTCTGGGTTTTTCCTCAAAAGCCTTAGCAGGAAGGAAGCTAAGCATTTCGTTTTCTTGTTCTTCAGGTTGCAGCTATAATATTTTATATCTCTGAGAATCTTGCATCAACGGGTTCGCGTGGCCTAATGGATAAGGCGCTCGCCTCCGGAGCGGGAGATTGTGGGTTCGAGTCCCACCGTGAACGTTTTTCTTCAATTCAGTTTTTTAAAAAAAAAAAATATCCTAACACGTGTTTTGTTGGCCTTTATGTAAAAGGTTAATAGTTAGTTGAGCTTGTCTAGTTTTCTTATCAGCATTATTATTATTGTCCACCTACTATCTTATTCTTTTATTTTAGTAATACATGTTTTTTGCTTGGCTTTAGTTATCGTATTACTTGATATTGCTACTATCCCTTTCTCACTATTTTCTATATGCGTTCTTCATTACTATATATGTTTTACATACTTGATTTTTAATATATTTGACTTGAGTCGATAGACTAACGGAATAACCTCTTTACTTTTTCTAAGACACAGAGGTCGGGGATTATGATAGAAAATTTATAGATAATCAAGCGTTGTCAAGTTTCTTTTATCAATATTATTGTGATTATTCCTGCTATCTTATTCTTTAATTTTAGTATTACATATTATCTCCTTTATTTCGATTATCATATTATTTATTGTTGTTACGATACTTTTCTCCATTGTCAAACTCAAGGATATTGTTTCGGAGAAAAAGGGTAAATATATTTCTTAATTTTGTGATTAGAGTGAATATGCCCCTCGTTAAAAAAATGGTATATATACCCTCACCGTCTTACAAATGGTGCATATTTACCTTTTCATTAACAGACTGAATTTAAAAAAATCTAAAATTAATTTTTTAATTCTAAAAATGTCACGTAACTTTAAAAGATTACCTCACTCATTTTTTCTATTCTTCGGACCCAATCCAAACCGGACCTAACCCCAAACAAAAAAAGTCAATCCCTCTTTTATTCAAATCCAACCCAAACTCATTTTATGACTGAGTAGAATAAGAACCATGTTTTTGTGCCGATTGCCCCTATTTTGGGGTGATCTTTAATTTTTACCTCTTAAATTGGTGTTCTTTAATTTTTGTCCTTTAGTGTTTTAAGTTATAAAAACAGGAAAAAAATATTCCTAATATTTTTTTAAAAAAATTCAAAACAGAAAAAATTCGCAAAACATAGATTAACCCTAGAAGATATGAGTTTATGCTACTAAACTTCTGCCTCCAGATGAACTTGTGTCTATGGGCAGAAGTTCATGCAATTAAACTTTTGCCCCTCGGGTACAATTTCAATTGTATGAACTTCTGTCATTTAGGCTGAAGTTTATGTTACTTAACTTATGTCTGGTAGACATAATTTTATGTTATGAATTTGCACCTATGTGTAGAAGCAGACACAAGTTTAATAACATGACTATTTTATTTACGATATTTATTTCATACATCATGAAAAATTTTGATTCAAACTCAAACAAGAAATACTAGAGTTTATATGCTACATTTCATAATTTCAATAATTTTTGGGATCTTTACGGAAATAACCGGTCGTATTCACTGTTTACTATCCGTAGCTAGTTAGTATACATTGATTATAAACTAATTATATGTAATTATACACATATTATACTCCAACAAGAAATACTAGAGTTTATACCGCTACATTTCATAACTTCAATAATTTTTGGGATCTTTATGCAAATAACCAATCGGATTCACTGTTTACTTATTCGAGTCAGTATACATAAATTCTACACTAAATATATATAATTATACACATATTGTCACGCCCCGCCTTGAGGGGTATGACTGACACCTGGTGCCCTGCTAGGACCTAAACTGCTAGACTACTGAGCCTAAGCACATCTGGTGCCTGGCTGGCTCTAACTCAGATTCACGGAATCAACGGGCTATATAACGGCTGTAAATTCACTAATCAACCAAGTATATAATCTGTCAGAACACATTCTCCTAGCCGACTCAGGCCTATAGCCACCCGTACTATAACATCGCCAACCGTAATCACACCATATGGGAACCCTATGCGTCGACAAGGCCACCACGTCAGTTTCTGAAGTTATCTCTAAACCGCATAACAAATGCCGAACAACTACGGACCGTAAGGTCACCACTACTAACCGGATACCACCCACACGACCAACATAAATAACAATACTAAACAACTAAACATACCCACGACCCCACACCACCTAAGACAACTAACCACTGTGGAGATATATACACACTATAAAGCTCTCAGAAATATCGAGTAGCATGGCCCAGGACAGGCCCCGACCTGCCCGTATCTATATAACAAAATAAAATGATGAAACCTCTCGAATATCAAGCTCCGATGACAGGAGATGATGACTGCGCTCGATTAGATCACGAGGACGCTCCTCGTCTATGTGTACTTGTAGACAAGTAATGCAAATACTAAATCCGGCACGTTACCATCGGTACCGAGTATGCAAAGCAAACCGAACATAATCGAATATAAGCAACATAACTAGAAATTTCGAAAAGAAGTAGCATTCAAACTCGGTTTCCAACAAGCTTATTCGTACCGGCAAGGTAAGGAGCATACCTATCGCCACACTCGCCGTGGCTTCATCGGCTAAAAGATATCATCAAGTATATACATATATAACAAAACAAGACCTATACCAACCCCCATGTTTGAAGGCACCAACAAACAATCTATATCCCTACCCTAGTCAAAACCATTCAAAAGTAAATCACTACTATCTACTAACTACGAGCACCTCTACCTACTCGCCCCCCATCCCATCTTCGCCCTAATACTATTTGACGCATACCACTTGAGTGGCATATCCCCACCCTCACGCCGGGTCAAACACGCTACCAACTCAGGCGGCAGGACGCCAAAAGTGGTGCCCTCATAACAATAAACAAAGTCTCAACAAACACACCACAATGAAAGCATGTTTGATCTCGAAATACTATATGTACTCCCCCGATTTCTTCATTCTCAACTCTTTTTTTCTTTAAACTCCATTCTCATACGAACTATACCGTATCTCGAGATATCATCTCGACTAAGTTCATATTGTTTTACTAACTTTCATTCTAATATATCATAATATTATAAAACATGCTTGCTAGATTCATACCGAACTCAATTCTCGACTTCTCGAATTCTTCTTCTATAGTTCACGCTATTTTCTATAATACCGGATTACTAACTTACCAAAGGAATTAGTTTACATACCTTTCGCTTCTGGATGCCCGACTAACTGGCGTAGCTTGCCAAGATTTCTATTTCTCCCCAACCGCATTTATATATATATCAATGTAACTTAAATACGCTAATATTCTCGAAGAAAATATCACTTTAATATATATATATATATCCCAAACTTCGGCTTATCAAAAATCCAGAAAAACGCTATTTCTCGAAAGTCCAGAAGGGAGAAATACTCACTTTAGGGCTAGGAGTATATTGACACTAATTTGAAGCAATTCTACTTACCTTAGCTCGGTAGCACGACGATTCACCGGCCGAATTTCACGAAACTAACTCCGTAGGAATGCTCCTTCCTGCTTAATACCTCGGTATCTGGAGTTAATTTGAGTTTGGACTGTTTAATAGCGTAAACGGAAGGAATCTCATCAACTCACTTCGTGCCCCCTGTTTTCTGGTTTGGTCTCTGGAAATTATATGAAATTTAATATTAAAACCGAAGTGGGAGGCCCTTTTATTTTTGGGACCTTTAAGTTGCATTCATGGGATGCGATTTATAAGTTGCATTCATGGGATGCGATTTATAAGTCGCATTCCTGAAATGCGATTTATAAGTCGCATTCGTCGAATCGCATTTGCCTCGCCGACTTGGCTCTTGTCCGATCTTTCCCCGGGCCTTTTTCTAGCATGTATGACATTCTAAAACTCTTAACTAACATGCGAATAAGCCATCTACATGTCGAGAATTTACGG
>JACEIK010000911.1:209255-225003 GCA_018107945.1 Datura stramonium
CATAATTACCCATCCTGCTGGAATTGTATAACCTAAATAACAAATAAACCAAAAAAAAATCTCAATTTTCAATTTTGACTTTAGAATTTGGAGTTTATGTATATTTGATACGAAGGAAAATATTTTTCGGAAGAAATTTTATTTTACTGTTCAATGCCCTTTAAATATAGAAACTGTTTTAAATGGACTATCGGAGAAAAATAAAAGAGAAAAAGTTATTGTTTTTTTTCTCTTTTGATGGAAATATTTTCTCATTTTGTTATCATACAATGACTTATTTTTTGAGAAATATTTTTTGCCGTACCAAATATACCCGTAGATCTTTTATTTTCCTCTATATTATCATACCGTTAACTGAAAAATCTTTTAATGCTCGACGAAATAGTCCAGGTGCAATATTTCCCAGCCTCAGGACTTCATTGATAACCTATAGTTTATTTACCAACGATAGAAGAAAAAAGATTAGTTACATGGTAATTATATGAATATTGGTTTACATCAAAATAGAAAAAGTTAAGTCTCCTGGGGTCGGTTGTTTCATAGGATAAGGTGAGATATTTTAAAATTAAATTTGAGATTAATTTTATATTTTATTTGGTTAAAGATATAACTAATTTCAGGATAAATTTATACCTCAAACTTAATGTTATTTTATCGCATCCTTCTGTATAACAAATTTCAAGATAAATTTATACATCAAACTTGATGTTATGTTATAAAATAGTCTCAGGACTATAATCACAGAATAACTATGTTCGGAAATTAAGCAACCCCTTAGTTTTAAAGTTACTAATTTTCACTTGATATCAACACTTATCTGTGTAAGAGTTAAAATTTACGTACTGAAGGTGCAAAAAGATATTTATAATAGTCAAGTCATTTTTTAGATAACTACAGAAAATTTTCTTAGATAAATATGTAATTTGTAATCTCATAAAAATAATAGTCACCTATTAAAATTCGCTGCTAATGTAAAAAAATTTATTCTAATATCACTATGCCGATGTATAAAGCTTAAATCCTGTTCATAATTATTTTTAAAATGATTTAATTATATAAAAATTATATCGTCAGTATATAAAATTTAAACACATTTAATTTTAAGCGTAAAAAATACCTGAAGGGTAAAGGTCATGGATTTATAGTCATTCCAAGTGAGAGGGCCATCCAAATTTTCTTTATTCTTCAAAATTGTCTCATGCTCGACCTTAATTAAGATAACATATGATTAGATAAATGCATATATAATTTTTTTTTTAATAATATCGAATCTATATATAACTGTTCATAACAAGTGAAATTAAAATACTAACCAATAATTCCTTGAGCACAACAGGATGTTCAGCAATCAACTTGAAAGACAAAGCCAATGTAGTTGAAATGGAATCAGAGGTGACAAATAACAAACCAAACATCATTTGAACTATGTAATCCTCTGTTAAAAATTTCTGAGAATCCATGTCTCTCAGAAGATGATCAACTAGGTCTTCCTCTTTTTCGCGTTTTTTGGTAGATGAATCGAGCCTCTTTTTCAGTACGTCTCTCATTGTTTCGCGTACTTTCTTATGTATCTGCATTACAACCTGTGTGGATTAGCTGATAAGCTTTAAGTGCGCATTGAAACTGATAATAAATCATTGATGTGTTGGATGAAGTATTCTTTTATTAGAATGACTGAAACAACGATGCATTTTTTGTAATAAAATTTTATTATATGGTTTTGTATATTATATATACCTGTAGACATTTATGATGAGAAGTTCCAGGAAGATTAATTGGGAAAGACATTAAGCCTTCTACTAAATCTCTGAACATGTCACTTATATTAAAGGGTGCATTCTCAATATCACCACTAAAAATTTGTTTTGCAGCAAAATCAACTGTCATCTGCAATTTCCCAAAAAAAATAATAATTGTAAATAACTATGTTATATAAGAATTTCAAAAAAAAAAAAAAGAAAGAAAGAAAGAACTAGTATTGATTTTTTTTTTCCCTTGATATTTGATACTCGAGGTTCGTCTAAATTTAATTTGAATTCGTACATATATGAACTATGATGCACGATTTTTAAAGAACCATATAAATAGTTATATGTTTTGATTCTTTATATTTATTGAATAACGAATATTTTTAGAAGCCGTCAAATATTTAATAATATATTTTGACTATTAAATTTAACGAGAATCACGATAAAAATCTTTTTAACTAGAAAGTACCAGGAAAGTCATGTCAATTCTCATAAATTGCAAGCAATATATAATAGAAAATAGATAAATAGACAAAATATAACAAGAATTGTACCCCAAAAATAAACTGTATCAAACACACACACAAAAAAAATAGATTAATAAAAATAGGAGAAACTACACCTCCAAATGTGTTTGTTGACAAATTTCTTTTATATAGTTTTTGTTAAATCTAATCACTAGAATTTGTTAAATATCTGATAGAAATCAAATTATTCTTTTTTTGATAAATTTAAAGAATCAAAATTTATTCCGGGGTATATTTAAAAGACTATCTTAGAGCTAATTGCAAAGATAAGAGACTATCTTTGTCATTTTCTTGCACAAATAACAACAACAACGATAACACCTCAATTCCAAACAAGTTAGAAGTTTTATAATAAGTTTAAAATCTATCCTCGACGAGCAGTTACCACTTATATAATTCTTTTTCTTCTAAATTTCATTGTGTCCTGTCTTTAGATAAGTTTGCATTAATACCAACAACAACAATCACTATTAGAAATAGAAGATTTTTCCCACTGTAATATAAAGCATGATTTTTCCAACCTATTTCCCACTAAACAGTTTAATGGGAAAACGCATGGTGGGAAACAAATTCTCACTGAAGTAGTGGAAACTTCATGATTTTTTCATGTGAAAGCACTATTATTTTTTTCTTTTCCCACCGATATCAGTGGTAATAGCCACTTAATATTTTTGGGTGGAAAATTTCAATGTGAAAATAGTGATTTTTTAATAGTGAATAATAACAACATATCTAGTGTAATCCCACGAGTGAGGACTGATCAGAAGAATATGACATACACACACCTTACTTTTACATTTGTGAAATAGAAAGACTGATCTCGATATATCATTTGCTCAAGTAATCAAAAATAAATATAAGGAGATATATCTAGGTATGTGATTGATAATATTTATTTACTTACTTTAATGGCTGCACTTTTTACTTCAAGAGACTCTTGGCATGACCACTTTTCAAGAACCAAATTGATAAAATTTTCCATTTGAGGAAGTAACTTCTCCTTAAGTGCTTCCACACCAAAATGATTAAGAGTCAAATGCCTTGTGTATTTTCTTGAAGATTGAGTATTTTGTTCAAATACTTCAGCAAAAGTGTCCAATGACCATGTCTCCACTAATTTCCCATCTTGCCTTAGAATAAAACTGTTGAATTCTTGATCTGCACTTACAATCACTGGCCTTCCTGCTACATTTGTTTTGAACATTTTTCCATATCTGAAAATAACTACTAGCTTTCGTCACCGGTGGTTGAGTCAGAATTTTTACTACGCAAATTTAAAATATAAATAAATATATATACACACGGAAAAATTTAAAAAGTTAAGAAGGTTCAACATCTACTATATATACACACAAAAAAGATAATTTTAATTTTGTATATTCATTGTAAATATCAAGGAAGGGGGTTCGGATGAATATATATATATATATATATATTCTCTTGTAGCCACCCTAAACTTCGCCTACAATTCCGTCCTATTTTATGTAATGGTTTTTGACGGGGCATGAATTTTAAGAGAGAAAGAAAAGTTTTACCGTGTAATATGTCGAAGTACCATTTGAATTTTATGATCTTATATATACTACGTAGAATGTTGGAGTTAGAGAATTACCAAACTCGTAAAGATGCATTGTTTTTAAAACAAATTAAAAAAGAAAGCAAGACACTTACATTAGAACATAAGAAATATTATTTCTCCGGTAATCATGTTTGAAATTATGTACTCCCACCACCTCATTTTCTGTGACGATATTTGACTAAGTACAGTTTATAGAGTTTAAGAAAAATGAAACTTACGATCTAAAACAAGCCATAAATATTTGTGTGCATAAAATAAAAATATTTAAAATAATTTCAAATATATTTAAAAATCTTTCATTAAGAACTAACAACGTCTAAATTCTGAATCCTCGTCTGTATTTACTACACTAAAGTTGGAAGCAAGAACTTGGACTTACTTTTGAATTCTATTTTTCAAGAATGGAGGAAGGTCCAATGAGTGACTTGGAAGGATCAATTGAAGAGTTTCCCCAATGAAAGGAAATCCCATTGAACCTGGAGGAAGAACTCCATTGCATTTTGGATTTCTCCATCTATAAATCCATTGAGTAACATAAATAGTTAAAATTGTAACCACAAAATACCCAACCCATAATAAATTTATCTTTCTTATAATTTCTTCCAAGAAGGAGGTGAATAGAGTACTGTCCATCGTCGTAAAATTCTACCGCAGTCAACTCAAATCTGCTTGAAAAAGGTGAAAAATAAAAGAGATAGAAATGAAGTTTTTACTATCTATGAAATCTTGTATGTTGCAATATATATAAGTCATGGAGTGCTCCAAAAATTTAATTAAAAAAATGTTGACTAGAGGGGAAAAAAACAGTTTGGGGTATCAAACTTGATTTTTGTTTTAAAAAAATGATAGGTTTATTCCAAAGTTTGGCATAAGAAGATTAAACAAAGAGAAAAAAAAACAATGAATAGGTTAATCTAAGGTATCATAGGATATATGGGGATAATACAACACTAATCATGACGCCTAGTTTCACAAAATGGAATTTGAAAAAAGTTACGTGGTTATATATTTTACTTTTATTTTATAGCTAGAGAATTATTTTCGATAAATTTTTAACTTTAAATATATATAAAAATAATAGTGGAGGAATTTGAAGTAAAAACTTATCTACAGTTTGTATTTATATCAATTTAATAAATACATCAGGGAGCATATTTTTAGTGCAGAATGAAATTAAAATAATAAAAACAACGAAAGTTCAGCATTTTTTTAATTTTTTTGGAAAAAATTGCAGTTCGTTGTTTTATTCAACGAAGTAGTTTTTAACTTACTCTGGTTCTTGCGTTCTCGTGTTCATTTTGTTCCCTTTTCCCTGCAATTTCCTTTAAATCCTTTTGAGCACGGTTGACAATTCCGATTTTCCAGAAAGACAGCCCAAAAGGGTGTCGACAAACAAGACCATGAACATTGCTCTGCAGGAATAAAAAAGGAACAATCAAAGAACAACGACCCACATTTTCATTCATTATTATAAATAGAAATTCAAAAACCCTTTGAACTTTGAAAAGAAAAAAAACCCAGTAGTAAATAGATCCCCCTTTTCAATTTCAATTTGGGAAAAAAGAAGAAAAAGAACGATTTTTTTTTTTTTTTGAAAACTATAGTGTCATGAGAATCAGTCGTTTAGGATTAGGGGTTTTCTCCTTGTTGATTTTCTTGTTGTGTTGTAATTGTTTTATTGGAGCTTATTGTTCCAAATCTGAAGAAGCATATGTGACCCTTTTGTATGGCGATGAGTTCTTGCTTGGGGTTCGAGTACTAGGGAAGTCAATTAGGGATACTGGATCCACCAAAGATATGGTCGTTTTGGTCTCTGATGGTGTCTCTCAATACGCCAAGCAGCTACTCCAGGTATGTTGGATTGTACTATGATGAAAGTCATTTTTCCCCACTTTTTTTATGTGCTTTGCTTATTGAGGAATACTTAATACTACTTCAACAACATAAACCCCATCAATCCCGAACTAGTTGGGGTCAACTATATGAATTGTTTCGTTCTGCTTCATTTGGACCCGTTTTGGATACTCAATTGTAGGAATAACTTCATTATAGGGATGAAATTCACTTCATCCGGGTGGTTCTTTATAAGCTTGAGCTGGGAAATGTAAAGACAGTTGATTTGATATTGTTCTAGGACGAATAAGTTCATTTCTTTAGCCTTCTATGTGTTTGCTTATTGAGGAATACTCAGTACTACTACAAGAACATAAACCCCTCGATCCCAAACTAGTTGGGGTCAACTATATGAATCATTTCGTTCTGCTTCATTTGGACCCGTTTTGGATACTCAATTATAGGAATAACTTCATTATAGAGATGAAATTCACTTCATCCGGGTGGTTTATTATAAGCTTGAGCTGGGAAATGTAAAGGCAATTGATTTATTATTGTTCTAGGACCAATAAGTTCATTTCGTTAGCCTTCTATGCGCTTGCTTATTGAAGAATACTCAGTACTATTACAAGAACATAAACCCCTCGATCCCAAACTAGTTGGGGTCAACTATACGAATCATTTCGTTCTGTTTCATTTGGACCCATTTTGGATACTCAATTATAGGAATAACTTCATTATAGAGATGAAATTTACTTCATCCGAGTGGTTTTTTATAAGCTTGAGCTGGGAAATATAAATACAGTTGATTTGTTATTGTTCTAGGACCAATAAGTTCATTTCTTTAGCCTTCTATGTGCTTGCTTATTGAGGAATACTCAGTACTACTACAAGAACATAAACCCCTCGATCCCAAACTAGTTGGGGTCAACTATACGAATCATTTTGTTCTGTTTCATTTGGACCCGTTTTGGATACTCAATTACAGGAATAACTTCATTATAGAGATGAAATTCACTTCATCCGGGTGGTTTATTATAAGCTTGAGCTGGGAAATGTAAAGACAGTTGATTTGATATTGTTCTAGGACCAATAAGTTCATTTCGTTAGCCTTCTATGCGCTTGCTTATTGAAGAATACTCAGTACTATTACAAGAACATAAACCCCTCGATCCCAAACTAGTTGGGGTCAACTATACGAATCATTTCGTTCTGTTTCATTTGGACCCATTTTGGATACTCAATTATAGGAATAACTTCATTATAGAGATGAAATTTACTTCATCCGAGTGGTTTTTTATAAGCTTGAGCTGGGAAATATAAATACAGTTGATTTGTTATTGTTCTAGGACCAATAAGTTCATTTCTTTAGCCTTCTATGTGCTTGCTTATTGAGGAATACTCAGTACTACTACAAGAACATAAACCCCTCGATCCCAAACTAGTTGGGGTCAACTATACGAATCATTTTGTTCTGTTTCATTTGGACCCGTTTTGGATACTCAATTACAGGAATAACTTCATTATAGAGATGAAATTCACTTCATCCGGGTGGTTTATTATAAGCTTGAGCTGGGAAATGTAAAGACAGTTGATTTGATATTGTTCTAGGACCAATAAGTTCATTTCGTTAGCCTTCTATGCGCTTGCTTATTGAAGAATACTCAGTACTATTACAAGAACATAAACCCCTCGATCCCAAACTTGTTGGGGTCAACTATATGAATCATTTCGTTCTGCTTCATTTGGACACGTTTTGGATACTCAATGTAAAGGCAATTGATTTATTATTGTTCTAGGACCAATAAGTTCATTTCTTTAGCCTTCTATGTGCTTGCCAATTGAGGAATACTCAGTACTAATATGGCAAAATAAACTGCTCAGATCCCAAACTAGTTGGGGTCAACTATATGAATTGCTTCGTTCTGCTTTATTTGGTCCTGATTTGGATACTCAATTATAAAATAACTCATTATGGAAGTGAAATTTACCTTTTATTCCCTTCTATGTGTTTGCTTATTGAGGAATACTCAGTACTACTACAACACATAAATCCCTCAATTCCAAGCTAGTTGGGGTGGGTCGGCAATATGAATCCATTTCGTCCTTTGGGTAGTTTTGTATAAGCTTGAGCTGGGAAATGTAAAGTTAGTTGATTTGTTATTAAACTAACACCAATAATATTCAACTTTTTACGTGCTTGAGGAATAGTCAGTACTACTGTAACAACATAAACCCCTCGCTCCCGAACTAGTTGGAGTTGACTATATGAATCATTTCATTCTGCTTCATTTCGACCCATTTCGGATACTCAATTATAAGAATAACTCAAATTAGAAATGTGATTCACTTCATTTGGGTAGTTTTTTGAAAGTTGAGCTGGAAATGTAAAGTTAGTTGTTTTGTTGTTGTTCTAGGACCACTGAATTCATTTTTTTTACGTGCTTGAGTAATTCTCAGTACTACTACAACAACATAAATCCCTTGATCCCGAACTAGTTGGGGTCGGCTATATGAATCCATTTTTTTCTATTTCATTTGGACCCATTTCAGATACTTAACCATAGGAGTAACTCAATATAGAAACGAAATTCACTTCCGTTGGGTAGTTTTCTTGAAAGTGTGAGCTGGTAAAAATATCAAGGCAGTTGATTTGTTATTGTTCTAGGACCAATGAGTTCAAAATCTTACGTGCTTGAGGAATACTCAATACTTCTACAACAACATAAACCCCTTGATCTCGAACTAGTTGGGGTTGGCTATACGAATCATTTCATTCTGCTTCATTTGGATTTGTTTCGGATACTCGATTATACAAATAAGTCCTTTGGGTAGGTTTTCATAAGCTTGAGCTGGGAAATGTAAAGTTAATTGATTTGTTATTGTTCTAGGACCAATAGATTCAATTATTTTACATGCTTGAGGAATACTCTGTACTACTACAACAACATAAATCCCTCGATCCCAAACTAGTTGGAATCGGCTATATGAATCAAATTATGCTGTTTCATTTGGACCCGTTTCAGATACTCAATTATAAGAATAACTCAATATAGAAATAAATTCACTCCCTTTGAGTAGCTTTTATAAGCCTGAGCTGGGAAATGTACAGTTAGCTAATTTCTTATTGTTCTAGGACCAATAAATTCAATTTTTTCATGTGTTTGCATGTTAAGAATAACTCAGTATAGTCTCCAAGAGGATGGCAAAGTGGTTGAGCCATAAGAGAAAAACCTGGTAATTCTGGTCCGAAACCCCCTGTACAATACTTTAGTGTGTAAGCCCAGCTATCCAGCTTTCGCGGGCAGGTTTTCCCATCACTTGCATTTGTGGGTTTTAGCTGATTTCCTTGTGGATTGGTGAAGGTACACACAAGTTCGCCCGAAAGCATAAATTATTGGAAAAAGAATGTGTAGAAAAGAAATTCACGTCCTCATGGGTATTTATTAAAAGTGTGAATTGATGAATGTAAAGTTAATTGCTTTATTAGTGAACTAGGACCAGTAGATGAGTGAATATTACAATCTAAGTTGAGTGCTGCTCAAGCGTTAGAAATAGTAAATTGGGTCTATCTTGAAGATAGATTCTAATTTGACATACAAATTCATTCACAATTTTTTTCTATTTTGCAGCTAAATTCCTTCACACTCTTTCCGGTCTGTAAAAGCAAATCGTAAAATCCTGTGAATTGTATCTTAGTTTGCCTGGGTGAAGTCCTGTAATAGTCTTTGTTGTAGCTGTTCTTCTTTATTGTGTTTGCTTTAGCAGGTCCTGTCATAGTCATTTTAGTTCTAAAGCATTTATTCTTAAATGCAATTGTCAATTTTTTTTTTGTTTTCTGCTAAAGCTATTTCTAGGTGGCACTGAACTTTCCTGTAAAAATGGTTGTTTTGTGTTTGATGTCTTTCTTGCAGGCAGATGGCTGGATTGTGGAGAAAATTAGTTTACTGGCAAATCCAAATCAAGTGAGACCGAAGAGGTTTTGGGGCGTCTACACAAAGCTAAAAGTATTTAACATGACCACTTACAAGAAAGGTAATTCGATGCATCAAAACTTCAAACCTAAATGCTAAAGGAAGAAAGGGATGTAAAATAGAACCTTGGATTTTCTTAGGTTGTTTTCTAATGTTTGGCTTGGTGAATTTTGTCGTCTTCTTGATGATTTCCACCATTCTATGCCCTGTTATATTATGGATGGTACAACTGGTCTTATTTATTTCAGTTTTCTCTTCCAGATTTTATTCTTTTACTTCAAACGTCATTTTGTCAGCCTGTTTTAGAAAACTGATGTAGCTGCAAGTACATCGATTATAGCCTGGCATGCATGTAATTTTACTAAGAGTAAAAAAATTAAGTGCATATATCTGTGAAGATAAGAGAAAGAGAAACATGTTCCGCTTTCATAAAACTTTATTTAGATTTAATGTGGCTCGAGCAGTTATACCGGTTGTTTTTTTTCTGAGGCTATGTGGGTACCAGGCTCTAGGCTTTATTACAGCTTAGTCAGCTCTTGTTATGTTGTTAAAGGGAAGGGCGATGGGTGTGTGAAAGGTAGGGACCTAGCTTGTTTCATTACCTGAATATTTCAAACAGATATCTCATTATTCCTGTAGTTTTCTTTTCTGCCAAGCAATATGCATATGGTTTTCTGACTGATAGGCCTTAATCTTGCAATTTCTCCCTTGTTTTGGCAGTGGTGTATCTTGACGCTGATACTATTGTTGTTAAAAGCATTGAAGATCTGTTTAAATGTGGGAAGTTTTGTGCAAATTTAAAACATTCTGAGAGATTGAATTCTGGAGTCATGGTAGTTGAGCCTTCCGAAAAAGTTTTTAATGATATGATGAGCAAGGTGACCACTTTGCCTTCTTACACCGGAGGTATGGTTTAGCTGTGAATTGTTTCGGTTTTAAGGTTATATGTTTTCATCACATCTTTCAATAGTCCAACTTATGTTTCTGTGGAAAGATTTTGATTATCTTTTATCATCTAATAATTTTAGTGAGATATTTTTTTAGCTCTGAAAATTCATTACACAGATTTTTTTTCGTTGTCCTAATGGTGAAATTATTTTTGTTTTGTCAATTAATGTTGATTCTCTTGCTAACAGGTGATCAAGGTTTTCTCAACTCCTACTATGTTGGGTTTGCTAATGCTCATGTTTATGAGCCAAATTTGCCTCCAGATGTCTTAAATTCCAGAAAGGTTCCTGAAATGGAGAGACTTTCTACTCTTTACAATGCAGATGTTGGCCTCTACATGCTTGCTAACAAGGTATGTTTTAGGTTCAAGAGACTGTCTTTCTTTGAGTGTGTTTTTAGTTGGGTGGGGTGTGTAGGCTTTAGATTTTATCAGAACTGGACAAATACAATTAGGTCAAACTTTTAGAGGAAGGATTAATACTTTCATTTCTGTTAGATATAGGAAAAGAGAAAAAAGTTGACTTTCATGGAATTGGAATATGCTACAGTAATATTGCAGCATTGCAAACCTTAGCGGTAACTTCATTTTTCAATTTAAGCTGTTGTATGGGCTTCCTTTTCTTTTTTTAATTAAATAACAGTAGTATCCGGGCTTACTAGCACGCACCTCGACTGTTCCACCAGGTACATGCTACCTCCAACCAACACAGGTACTGGATATGTTATGCTCTACAAGCGTCATGTATAAACAAACATAAAGTAAAATTGGGGGAAGCAGTTTGAACAAGTATCAAATGAGAATTTAAATCAAAATAAGGTAGCATAATTGTTGATGACAAGATTAGGGAGACTAGGGGTATGCATTTGATGGGGCATCGTCTTGATAGGTATCTAAAATCCTTAGAATCAATTAGTGCATGGATAGCTTGGTTTTAGCTACACTGTAAGTTTCTCAACCATAAGAGTATGTATATTTTTGGTTTTCTCAAACCCCGCAGCCAGACACAAGTAGAATACACAACTGAGCTGATATAACATGAAATGATTAACTGTGAACTAGTATGTACTGGAATATAATTGTAATAATGTAAACACAGGCACTGGCAGATGGTCATAAACGTATCCTGAAAACTGAATAAACTGAAAAAATTGGGGGAAGCAGTTTGAACAAGTATCAAATAAGAATTTAAACCAAAATAAGGTAGCATAATTGTTGATGACAAGATTAGAGATACTAGGGGTCTGCATTTGATGGGGTATCGTCTTGATAGGTATCTAAAATCCTAAGAATCAATTAGTGCATGGATAGCTTGGTTTTAGCTACACTCTAAGTTTCTCAACCATTATGTTAAAGTCCAATTTATGTCAAGCTCTTAAAAGATGAGTATGGGGTTATGCACTTGGTTTATCATGCCTATAAGTTATCAACAATTAGTGAAATTCTGATTTGTTCATATTATCATATTTTATGAATAGAATAATCTTTCCATGGAAAGAGAAATTTTGGAGAAAGCTGCACTAACCATTTAGGAAAAAGAGCTGCTCAATGTGCATGGTATTAATAGAAGGTAGTCAATGAATATATCTTGGATGGCCAGAGATAAGGGAGGAAAAGCCTAATGCTTAGGTACCCTCCACCTCAAACCATAAAGTTGGGGATTTGAGTCCCCTGTTGAGTGAAGTGAAATGGATCACTGTCTGACTCCTGTTTTCCTTGGGGAAGTGGACTCCTTGATCTTGCTGTGGGTGCGCGTGAGGGGGTTTACCATATCCCAGGAAAAAAAAGGAATTTCGTGGATGGCGGGAAGTTTTTTCCTGCTGAAACAAAATGAGAAGGTTTCATCTTTGATGAACATAGGCAATTGCTTGCAGTAGGTATTTTTAGAATTTTTTTTTTTACTGCAAATGCTTGAAACTTTTAAGCAACAGAAGTGCATTAAATTTGCTTCCTTCTTTTGACCTTTATCTTTTCTTAATTAACGTATCTGCAGTGGATGGTGGATGAAAAAGAACTCCGAGTTATTCATTACACACTTGGCCCGCTTAAACCGTGGGATTGGTGGACATCTTGGCTGTTAAAACCTGTTGATGTCTGGCAGGTATTCTTCTTCTTCTTCTCTCACCGTTGCAAAGTGCTCTTTGCATTCTCCCAAATGCAATCGTCTTTTTCCTGCATTTGCTGTATATTTCTTGGACGATTCGAGAAGGTTCTTCCTGCACCTGCTCAGATGGTCCCTGGTTCACCCACCTTACATAAAACCTTTTTTTGTGTCTTTGTGGAAGCATTTTTCCATCTTGGGGGTGAGGATACCTTTTCACGTGGAAGAGGACTTTTGGACTTGCCTACATAAGATTGTGTGACTCTTTTATGTTTGCCTATGCTGCAGAATGTCAGGGTACAGCTTCAAGAATCTCTACCTGGAACTGGAGGTGGCAAAAATTCCAGAGATGAACTTCTTGTCAAATTTCTTTATTTGCTTCCATTACTTCTGATAGCATTTTGTTACTACCGGTCTTTTTTACAGGTTAGTGATTTTAAAAAGAGTTAATCACTTTAACACTAGTCGAGAATTTGGATATATTTTCTAAAAGATTGCTTCTTCAGACACAATCACTATGGCATCATATTAGACAACTGTACTACACGGTCAGAGGAGGTGTCCTAGCTTATGCCTCTGTTCCTCCATCTGCCATCAGCTCCAGCCAGCAGGTACCTCTTCTCCTTTTGTCAGTCATTGAGTCATCAACATTCTGATTAAGTTCTGCTTCTTCCTTTTCACTAGTCTCTATGGGATAGGAAAACTATAAATTGTCTATCCTACAATGCAGAGTGTCCTTAATTATTGCCTTCATAGGTGACGTATTTTGGCTGCTGAAATTGTTGACCGTATTTTTACCATAACATTTACTCACTTCTTGATAAGCTTATGTTGTTTTTCTCATATAATCTTAAAATGATAAACAGTTCCCAAATGGTATGCAGTTGAAGGTGCCTGCTTATCTGGGTGCGATATCTGTCTGTGCCTGTTTTGCCGCTGCTCTAGTGTCCATTGGCCTTCCACTTTTAATCATTCCGCGCCAAGTAATGCCATGGACTGGTCTCCTTTTAATGTATGAATGGACTTTTACACTTTTCTTCCTCTTGTTTGGAAGTTATTTGCACTTAGTTTATCAGTGGGGAAGGGTTGCGGCAAATCAACCTGGAAAATCTCCGGCTCATCCTGTATCTTTGGATTATGAACCTGGAAAAGGTTGGTTCACTTAACCAGATCATAGAATTTTGTTTTACTAAATCGTTTTGGTGCATTGCGTCATTGTTGTTTATTTTGTTGCTTTGTAGGTCATCAGCGGCAGCAATCATGTTGTGACAATGCAGCGTGGTACTATGGGTTAGGGATGGCATTTCTTGCCATTACAGCCCCTGCATTGCCTGGAATTTTTGGAGTCACTTCTTTGTTTTTGAGGTACTTTAGACAGTTTTTCTGCATTCCAATCAATTTTGTGTCATTTGGTTGTTGTCTAATAATAAATGTATGTATTCGGTCTGCATTTGAATTGCGCGGTAGTGTTTACTTTCCTTGTCGTTTTGGTTTCACCAAAAACACAAAACTCGAATCTTTAATATGCATGTACATGTGAAGTCTTGCCTATGTTTACAGAGACCTCTTGTTGTGATTAGGCACTAGAAAATCTTTAACATAAATCATTCAAATAATATCTCCCATGTAGACGTTGGTTGAAGATGATGTGATGCAAGTGAACATCTACGAAAAAACTGTCTGTAAAGTTTCGTTCTCATGCTTTTTCCGCAGGTTAGGTTTGATGGTGGTAGGCGGCCTTATTTTGGTGTCCTTCATGACATATGCGTCGGAGCATCTATCGATTAGATCATTCGCGAGGGGCTATGAAGAAAGGAACACACCAAGAAGTAGGAGTGTATGTTTCTTATGTTGATCATGTTAATATCTTGGTTTTTAGTAGCTAACTACAGACAATCATCTCTTCTTTATCTCACTTGTAACTTTGTTTTGACATATTCTTCCTAGTGAAAATATACTGCAGAAATTTTTGGTTTCTAATATGCTGTTTTGTTTTTTTTGTTTTGTTAGAAGTCCTTCCCCGGACCCCTCTATGCGCGGGAGCTTTAGCGCACCGGGCTTGCCCTTTTTTTTTGTTAGAAAGTTGAGGTGTAGTAATTCTTTTGTAAGGTTAAAAGGTCTCTATGTATGTTGTCTGTATATTTGCTTCTTAAATTTTAATTGATGATATTGATGTGGATGAGGGATTATTCATCAATTCTCAAACTGTTGGAACATTAATTTTTGAGATCCTACAAGAAAGTTATCAGTACTTTCTCTGTCTCAAATTATCCGTCGTGATTTTTAAAAATAGTGATCTCACTTCGTGTCCTGTTAATTTGCAAAATAGATGTTTTTAAAAATAGCTGTCTTACTTTGTGTCCTGTCAGTTTGCTAAATAGACTCACTCTATCGAGGGGTAGTAAAGGTTGGAACTCTTTCTTCAAAGGTACTTGTATTTGTTTTGAATTTCACTTAATTTAAATTTGTTAGAAGTCAATAGATAAGTTTTTTTTTTGGGAACCCAAGATAACCCGCAGCCGCTACAACCTCTATCACATCCTCTATCATTCGGGTGAACACTTTGTGCGCACTAGGTAAACCTCACTGTGTAATAGCTTGCAAACCATAGCTTGCAAACCACACAGAGGATGTAAACCGCATTAGACACGCCCTGTGCGATAGACTCGACTCAGAAGACATTGAAGGGGAATTGAACTCGGATAATCCGCGTGGACAATCACCTTCCACATAAATTGATATGGTAATGTTCAATCAATCACTTTTTACAAAGAAAAATAAGGAGAGAGATAAAACTTGACTCTTTTGTCTTTGCATCAATTGGGGCCTCAAAAGTGCATCATCATATTCCATTATTATCACCTTTCTTTTTCCTTTCTTTTTTGTTTGTCTTCTTTTTAGTGGTTTGACAAGAATCATCATCCAAAATGAACAGTCAAAAGAAGCCTTGTGATCTCCCAAGAATTTAAGAATTCCTAATAGGGAATTCAATAGATATATTGATTTATAAGATTTAATCAACTTTTTGTTTGAATGAGCT
>JACEIK010000911.1:236961-252948 GCA_018107945.1 Datura stramonium
ATATCTTGAGTAGAGAATTGATATCCATCATTTTCACAATCCATAAGCTTCCAAAACATATACATATTATGAATCATACCTTTATAACCAAACTAGTTTTCGTGAACGTGCATTGCACGTTGATCTTCAATTTTTATTTAAAATTTATATTATAAAATAGTTAATCGAAAAAATAATTTAGTTGAAAGTTATATTATTTGAAGAAATGTTTGTGGTTATCAAAGCAAGAAAAGTTGTTCAATTGTTACTTTTTAAGTTTTTGTCAATGTGTATTGCACATTGATATTTAGTCTTTATTCAAAATTTGTATCACAAAATAATTAATTAAAAAAATACCGTAATTGAAAGCTATATCACTTGAGAAAATATTTGTAATTACTAAAGTAAGAAAAGTTGTTCAATTATTTTTTCCTAAGTCAATTCGAATCAATTTCAATGGATGAATATAGGTTTGTTTAATTTTCTGAAATAGAATCACAAAATGTGAAAATGATATTGAATTTATTAATATAATTTGCATCAATTTATCATGACCCTCATGCTAACTAAACAATCAAAATGTTAGACTGTACGGATGAATGACAATTCATATAATTGTATATATGTATTTATCAAATTTTGTATTAAATTACAAAATATAAACAAAATTATATTCATCATCTACTTCGTGATATGAAGTTGAAATTACTAATTTATATTTCTTTAATTTATGACTAACATGTTAAAATTCGTATTTAACTCCAATAAAATGTTTAGTCATCTTAAAGATTGATAATTTTATTTTATATAAAAATTAAATCTAATATATGTGTGTGAGTGTTTTGTGTGTGTGCGCGCTATATTAGTATAGTAATAGAATTAGTAGTTGTTACACCCCGTAAGTTCCTAACATTTAATCGGCCTATTCATATGTTAGTGAAGAAATTTAGAGTATGACGTGTACGAAAAAGGGTCCGGGAGAAGGTCGAACGAGCGCGGAATTGAGATCGCACGGAAGAAGGCCGGAGCAGGCCGCAACAGGGGTGGCGTGTTACGGACTCCCTCTCTGCGCGTTGGGCTCCATGGCACACCCATAAATTGGTGGCACGGACCCTCTGTCCACCGCCCATGTCTTATATATACTAAGTTGATCATTTGATTTATAATATCAAATAAACAGCCCCTCGGCCAGCAAGAGAGAACCACACAACTTTCACCCAAATTTCCTCTGTTTATGCTGCCAAACGCCGTTCAAATCTAAATTAACCTTAGGTATCGAGTTATAAGCCCGCAGGGAGCATTACTACGGAGTTATTTTCTTGTAATTCGCCCGGCAAATTGGAACTCCGCCAAGTAAAAGTTTTTAGAATTGCTCCAAACTAATTTCTATACGATCAAGGCTTCAAGTAAGTATTTCTCCCTTCTAAACTCTCGAGAAATTATACGTTTTCGACCGTGTTTTGATAAGTTGAAGTATAGTTAATATTAGTATTAAAAGTTATCGTTTTTGCCGAATTTAGTACTAAAACTAGTCACATTCTCCCAGTAATACGATCACAGTTGGAAAGAGCTGTTGAGTACGATTTGTAACTTGCTAGCTAATCAAAAAACGGCGATCCAGGTATGTTAAGACAAATGTCTTCGGCAAGTTAGTTCCTTTAGTATTATAACTCAGTCTGAATCCCAGTCAGAAGATCAGAAGCATATCTATTGTGGCTAGCTGTTGTTATTAGCTGAGATTAGTATTTCATGTTTAGCTTGGGATTGACTACGCCTGTATAGCCTTCCATGACCAACCCCAGGGTTACTAGCTGTGTCGACGCCCTCCAAGGGCGAGATGACGTCGCTCCAAGGAGCGGTATACCGTCCGCAAGGAACGAAAATGGGGTCCAAGGTCCTCATATAGTCCATTCCATGGCTGGACTATTTTATGTCGATCAGCACTACATCACACCCCCTGTCGAGCCTGGTGTCTGGGGTACAGATATCAGATATCAAGAGTCCACCGAACTCAGACACAGCTATAGTTCAGGGGTCGAGCGATCTCAATTGTAGACCCAGGGGACTGGTAGGACGGCGATAGCCACTAGTTAACCTGTTTTGACCTTGGTGTGGGGTATATAGATTGAAGTGCACTCACCAGGACTTATGGAGGCCCCCGGTGGGTTATTTTGGGCTGGTTGTACCTTCCGGCTTATGAGGGTCAGGTAAGGTTCTTGTTTGCAGTAGTTACTAATAGATTAGATAGAAGAAAGTTCAGCTATTCATGTAGTATTTTTATCCTTTCTTTTCTGTTACTTTCAGTTTCATTTCAGTTCACTCAGTTACTTACAGTTACTGCTTTACATATTAGGTACATATTTTACTGACGCCCTTATGGTGTGCTGCATTATTTGCCTACAGGTGCCAATAGACGTGGACCAGAATCTTCTTAGCTTTCAGCCAAAGTTAGCAGGGCAATCAGCTCCATTCCTCCAGAGCTAATAGCTATAAGGTATACTCCTTTGTTTGTACAGTTTATGGGTAGGTCGGGCCCTGTCTCGACCATTATATCACTTCTAGAGGCTTGCAAACTATTTCAGATTTCCTGTGGTTAGTTGTTGATGGCCATGTGGGGCTCGTGTATGCTTTATCTTACGTGTTGGTCGTGTGGGGCCTTGTTTACCTGTTAGTTAGCGGCCTTGTCGGCCATATCTTAGTTTAGTACTGGATTTAATTTACAGTCATAACTAGACATCATTGTGGTCTTGTCGGCCCGCATAGGATTCCTGCTATTACCTATTTCTGGTTAGCTGTTTTCTTTTACAGGTGGCTATAAGGCCTTGTCGACCGGGGGTTGTGTTTACAGTCGAGATATAGCCCGTTGTTTTCTTGATTTGAGAATTAGTATTAGTCATGCACCAGAGGTGCGTAAGCTCAGTCAGGCCAGTTTAGATCCAGTAAGGGCACCAGGTGCCAGTCATGCCTCCCAAGGTGGGGCATGACAAACTTGGTGTCATAGCAGGTCGTATCTCAGGGAGTATGCAAGTTGTTCTAAGTAGAGTCCTTCTTATGGATTTGTTGTGCACCACATACTATAGACAGGCTACGAGGCATGTTAGGATGGTTACACTTCCTTCTATTCCAGTCGTGCTATAGACCTGTGTTGTATAGGGATGAGTTCCTAAGCTTACCGTAATCTTCTTTTCTATAGTGAAATGACGGACGCGCGACAGACTATGACTGGCAGGAAATTAGATGTTGCAGCAGGAGAAGGCACTAGCAGGGTGCATCAGTCAGAGTCGGCCCAATCTGATGGCGACAGGGAGACTACATCTCGGTCTCCCGGCACTCTTCGCCATGCCAGGAGTCGTCTAGAGCGACAGATGTGTCGGCACCACCTCTAGCAGTTTCTATACTGATGCCATCAGATTAGGAGGTTAGGAGTGTTGTTTTTCTGATAGCACAAATGATGGTTGCACAGCGTCATCCAGTAGCACCCGTGGTTGCCGAGTCTTTAGGAGGACCTAGTAGTTCGAGGGTTCGAGAGTTCCTCGCACTGAGTCCCCTGTAGTTCACGGGGACAGACCAAGATAAGGACTCTCAGGAATTTCTGAACCAGCTGCAGTGGATCTTTAGGGTAATGCATGCCACACCAGCGGAGTCGGTTAAGTTAGTAGCATTTCGGTTACGGGACATAGCAATATTATGGTACGAGAATTGGCAAAGGTCGCGAGGTAAAGATGTTCCCCCTCCAATTTGGTCCAGCTTTTCAGAGGCCTTCTTGGACCATTATTTGTCGGGGGAGATCCGACAGACCCGGATAGATCAGTTTTTGCATCTAGAGTAGGATTTGATGAGCGTTCGGAGCATGCTATGAGATTCGACTCCCTGGCCCGATATGCATTGGCTTTTGTAGATACCATGTTGGTCAGGGTGCATGGGTTTATCATAGAGCTGAATCCAGAATATGTAGAGACTTGTATCACAGCTACTCTGCGAGAGGATATGGATATTGCCCGTGTTCAGGAATTTGCTCAGAATATCGAGGGGATCAGGCAGCGACAGCGAGAGATAGACAGGGCAAATTAGGAGCAGCGCCACAAGGCTAGATCGAGTGACACTCAAGCGGAGTTTCAGGGCATACCCAGACCATAACTGTCAGGCCGAGCACCCAGGCCTCCACCTCTACATCAGCAGCAAGGTAGTAGACCAGGCCGTCGGAGGCAGTCAGTACCCAGCGAGAGTTCACGGCTATCAGGTTCGCAGCAGCAGAGGGGGTCAGAGTAGAGTAGATTCACCATGCCACCTTGCCCTATTTGCAGTCGACACCATCCTGGGGCATGTAGGTATGGTTCTTCTGCGTGTTACATCTGTGGGCAGGAGGATCACCTGATGAGGGATTGTCCAGCCAGGGGTCAGAGTGATTGAGACTAACAGGACAGATCTTCAATAGGGTCACGTGCCACAGCATTCCCAGCAGGGCGTAGACCCTCAGCTTCAACCAGCGGAGGCCAAGGCAGATCAGGGGAATCTAGCTCAGGCACCGGTCCAGATTGCACTTATGCTTTACCGGGACGACAGGAGTCAGAATTTTCGTCGGATGTGGTGACAAGTATGCTGGACATCTGCTCTCATTCCGTGTATGTCTTGATTGATCCAGGCTCCACTTTGTCTTATGTTACACCATTAGTATCCCGGAAGTTCGGTATTACGCCAGAATTGCTTTAGCAACCTTTTTTAGTGTCCACACCCATCGGTGATTCTATTATAGCTAAAAGGATCTATTGGGGTTGCACAGTAGAGGTTGTTGGTCACCATACTTTAGCAGATTTGGTGGAATTATAAATAATTGACTTTGATGCAATTATGAGTATGGATTGGCTAGCACCATGTTATGTCAATGTAGAATGTTGGACCAGAACTGTCCGATTCCACTTTCTAGGAGAGGTAGTACGAGAGTGGAAAGGTAATGCAGTCACGCCAAAGGGTAGGTTTATTTTCTATCTTCGGGAGAGGAAGTTAATAGAAAAGGGTTGCGTCTATCATATTTTCAAGGTTCAGGATGTTCAAGGTGAGTCCGCAACTCTCCAGTCCATTCCAGTAGTTAATGAATTTCCAAACGTATTCCCTGATGAATTTTCTGGTATTCCCCCAGAACGGGAGATCGATTTTGCAATTGATTTATTACCAGGTACTCAGCCTATATCCATCCCTCCGTATCGAATGGCTCCTGCCGAGCTCAGAAAATTGAAGGAACAGTTGAAAGATCTGTTAGATAAGGGCTTCATCAGGCTGAGTACTTCACCGTGGGGTGCGCCAGTTCTATTTGTGAGAAAGAAGGATGGTTTCCTCCGCATGTGTATAGACTACCGAAAGCTGAATAAAGTCACCATCAAGAATAAATACCCTCTCCCCATAATAGATGACTTGTTTGACCAGTTACAGGAGGCGATGTATTTCTCAAATATTTACTCAAGATCTGGGTATCATCAGGTCCGGGTTCGAGAGAGAGACATTCCAAAAACCTCTTTCAGGACCAGGTATGGCCATTTTGAATTCCTAGTCATGTCTTTCGGACTGACAAATGCTCCTGCAGTATTCATGGATTTGACGAACAGCATCTTCAGGCCGTATCTGGACTTGTTTGTGATAGTGTTTATTGATGATATTCTGGTGTACTCCCGCTTGGAAGCAGAACATCGAGATCATTTGCGAACAGTGCTCTAGATTCTTAGAGATTGCCAGTTGTATGCAAAAATTTTCTAAATGTGAGTTTTGGCTGAACTCTGTAGCCTTTTTGGGCCATATCGTATCAAAGGCTGGCATTCAAGTAGATTCACAGAAAATCGAGGCAGTAAAGACCTGGCCTAGACCCACAACTCCCATTGAGGTGCATAGTTTCTTGGGGTTACCCGGGTATTACAGAAGGTTTGTGGAAGGGTTTTCTACCTTATCAGCACCTTTGACTAAGTTGACTCAAAAGACAACTAAATTTCATTGGATTGAAGCGTGTAAACAAAGTTTCCAAGAACTGAAAAATAGATTGACGAAGTCAGCTCATTTTCTTCCAGTCAGAGCTACCTTCTCAGTTGAGGACTATGCTGAATTGTATATCAGAGAGATAGTTCGATTGCATGGTGTTCCAGTATCGATCATTTTTGATAGAGGATTGCAGTTCACAACTAAATTCTGGCATTTCTTTCAGAGGGGCTTGGGGACACAAGTTAATCTGAGTATAGCTATCCATCCTCAAACAGACGCACAGGCAGAACGTACTATCTAAACACTCGAGGATATGTTACGGGTATGCTTGTAAGACTTCGGAGGCAGTTGGGATAAGCACTTACCCCTTATTGAATTTTCTTACAATAACAGTTATCATTCAGCAATCCAGATGGAACCTTATGAGGCCTTATATGGGCAAAAATGCAGGTCCCCAGTTGGTTGGTTCGAGGTAGGAGAATCAGAGTTAATTGGACCAGACATAATCCACCGGTCAGAAGAGAAAGTAAAGCTTATCAGAGAACGCCTGCTGATAGCTCAGAGCCACTAGAAATCTTAGACAAAATTGTTTAAAGCACCGACAGAACCGGAAGCGCCCCTTCTTTCAAAGAGAGGAGGACGGGTTATTCACATTTCATTTGATGGTCGGAGGTGCTTGGTCAACAAGGGGATCAAAATGAGCAAGTTCTCGTCTCATACTCAAGTATTACTTCGATCATCATCTCCCTCACCAAGCGGAAAGCGATAATGAATCCCGAACTTGCCCACGCTCATCCAAACCGGCCTCAAAAAGCGATCGGAAAGTGAAGCCCTTCCTTCTAATCCAAGGAATCTCAGCATCTGCCTAACTTATCATTCAAGAGGGGCTCGCACATACCTCTTAGGCAAACGGGTTAAAAAGAAGGATGAAGAAGGGGGCGGCACATACCAGGGTAGTGACTGTTTATTAAAAACACAGGACTCTGCTAAGTGGTAACACGATGTATAGAGTCTGATACCTGCCCGGTGCTGGAAGGTCGGAAGGCGCTGACGTACGGCATAGAAATATAGAATTCGATATAGGTGACTGGGTATTTCTAAAAGTTTCACCAATGAAGGGCATGATGAAGTTTGGTAAAAAGGTTAAGCTTAGCCCGAGATTTATTGGGCCGTATTGAATCCTTCGGAGAATAGGTCAGGTGGCATTTGAGCTAGAACTGCCTCCAGAGTTGGAATCTGTTCACCCGGTCTTTCATGTGTCAATGTTACGAAAGTGCATAGGAGATCCATTCTGAACTGCGCCAATTGAGGACGTCCAGGTTACTGAGGAATTAGCCTACGAAGAGGTTCCAGTAGTCATATTAGATCGGCAGGTTCGTAGGTTGAGAACTAAAGATGTCGCTTCTGTTAAAGTATTGTGGAGAAACAGGAATAGAGAAGAGATGACCTGGGAAGCTGAGGATGATATGAGATCCATATATCCTCATTTGTTCCAGGCTTAGTCCAGACTATGCAGTTAAGATAGGTTATTGATTTAGTTGTTGTTTCATGGTTTGTGTTATATATATTGCTCAGTTAAGTACAACCTTGTTATGAAATAGTTTTTATAGTGTTATGTGAAATGTCTATATTGGACTTTTCTGCATTTCAGTGTTTCCAAATAGTCCATATGACAGAGGAGACTCTACCAAAATTTTTCCAGAATAATAGTTGGAAAAGTTAAACTCCTATAAGTGACATTCGAGGACGAATGTTCCTAAGGGGGGAAGAATGTTACACCCCGTAAGTTTCTAACGTTTAATCGGCGCGTACGAGAAAGGGTCAGAGGAAGGTCGAATGAGCACGGAATCGAGATTGCTCGGAAGAAGATCGAAGCAGGCCGCGACAGGGGCGGCGTGTCACGGATCATCTCCCTACGTGTTGGGCTCCGTGGCATGCCCGTAGATTGGTGCATCGGGGTCCATGCCACGGACCCCCTGTCCACCGCCCAAGTCTTATATATATTAAGTTGATCATTTGATTTATCATATCAAATAAACAGCCCCTTGGCCAGCAAGAGAGAACCACACAACTTTCACCCAAATTTCCTCTGTTTACGCTGCCAAACGCCGTCCAAATCTAAATTAACCTTAGGTATCGAGTTATAAGCCCGCAGGGAGCATTACTACGGAGTTATTTTCTTGAAATTTGCCCGATAAATCGAAACTCTGCCAAGTAGAAGTTGTTAGAATTGCTCCAAACTAATTTCTATACGATCACAGGCTTCAAGTAAGTATTTATCCCTTCTAAACTCTCGAGAAATTATACGTTTCGATCGTGTTTTGATAAGTTGAAGTATAGTTAATACTAGTATTAAAAGTTATCGTTTTTTTCGAATTTAGTACTGAAACTAGTCTCATTCTTCCAGTAATACGATCACAGTTGGAAAGAGCTATTGAGTACGGTTTGTAACTCGCCAGCTAATCAGAAATCGACAATCCAGGTATGTTAAGACAAATGTCTTCGACAAGTTAGTTCCTTTAGTATTATAACTCAGTCTGAATCCCAGTAAGAAGATCAGAAGCATATCTATTGTGGCTAGCTATTGTTATTAGCTGAGATCAGTATTCCATGTTTAGCTTGGGATTAACTATGTTTGTATAGCCTTCCATGACCAACCCAAGGTTACTAGCTGTGTCGACGCCCGCTAGGGGCGAGATAACGTCGCTCCAAGGAGCGGTATGCCGTCCTCAAGGGACGAAAATGGGGTCCAAGGTCCTCATACAATCCATTCCATGGCTAGACTAGTTTATACCGACTGACACTACACCACACCCCCTGTCGAGCCTGGTGCCCGGTGTGTAGATATCAGATATCAGGAGTCCACCAGACTCAGACACAGCTATAGTTCAGTGGTCGAGCGGGCTCAGTTGTAGACCCATTGGACTGGTAGGATGGATATAGCCATTAGTTGACCTATTTTGACCTTGTTGGGGATATATAGATTGAAGTGCATTCACCAGGGCTTATGGGGGCCCCGAGTGGGTTATTCTGTGCTGGTTGTACCTTCCGGCTTATGAGGGCCAGGTAAGGTTCTTGTTTGCAGTAGTTACTGATAGATTAGATAGAAGGAAGTTCAGCTATTCAGGTAGTATTTTTGTCCCTTCTTATCAGTTTCATTTCAGTTCACTTAGTTACTTACAGTTACTAATTTACATATTCGGTACATGTTGTATTGACGCCCTTATGGGGCACTGCATTACTTGTCTACAGGTGCCGATAGACGTGGACCAGGATCTTCTTAGCTTTCAGCCAAAGTTAGCAGGGTAGTCAGCTCCATTCCTCCGAAGTTAATAGCTAGAAGGTCTACTCCTTTGTTTGTACATTTTATGGGTAGGTCGGGCCCTGTCTCGACCATTATATCACTCCTAGAGGCTTGCAGACTGTTTCAGATTTCCTGTGGTTAGTTGTTGATGGCCGTGTGGGGCCCGTGTATGCTTTAACTTACATGTTGACCGTGTGAGGCCTTGTTTAGATGTTAGTTAGCGGCTTTGTCGGTCATAGCTTAGTTTAGTACTGGATTTACTTTACAGTCATAACTAGACATCATGGTGGTCTTGTCGGCCCGCATAGGATTCCCTGTTATTACCGTTTCTGATTAGCTGTTTTCTATTACAGGTGACTATAAGGCCTTGTCGGCCGGGGACTGTGTTTGCAGCCGAGATATAGCCCGTTGTTTTCTTGATTTGAGAATTAGTATTAGTCATGCACTAGAGGTGCATAAGCTCAGTCAGGCCAGTTTAGATCCTAGTAAGGGCACCAGGTGCCATCATGCCTCCCAAGGTGGGGCGTGACAGTAGCAGAGCAAGAAATTCAAATAAAGAGAATTAAAAAATAATTTTTCTATATTAAATAGATTCAACAATTTATACATATGCGAATTTTTTCTTATTTACATAATATAATTTTTCAACGAAATGAGTTCAATTGAACCCTCTTGTATTCCTCTACGTCCATATTTAATATTTATAACATTTATGACAACAAATACATGAGTCTAATTAAAATAATATATCTATGCTGAGTGAATTTTTTGCTCCATATTTAATGATTAGCACCCGCAGTTTTTACATTTTCTTCATTCGTTGTTAAAAAATTGTGATAATGCATTCATATCATGATCTATTATTTTAATCAGATAAGATAATACCAGTTGCAATATAAAGTAAGACTATATCATGAGACGGTCCATAAAAAAAAGTCTTCTAAAGCTTATAATTATATTTTAGAAGTCAAGAAATATGTCTAAAAATTCTATAAAATTCAAAAGTCACGTTGATGAAAAGACTTTAAACTTATTGTTGGGTTTTCTCACCTTTATAAATTAAAAGGCATTTACATGCATATTAAAAGCACTTAATTTCCTATTAGTGCTAGGAATAAGTAAGTTGCATCACATAATTTTAATACCAAAGAAAAGTTTCACGCACATTACTTTCTTTTTTGGCTAATTTATTGTGTGATATAATTAAGGATCCTTTAATTATCTTGCTAATAAATAACTTATAATTCAAAACCTAATTAATTGTAAAACCTGCTAAGTACTTTTACATCTTTGTATTATAATGATAATAATAGTAAAAAAATAATAATTTAGGATTAGAGTTTTTAAGGATGAGTATATATTTTCTTATATTATTGAATGATGTATTTGAGTTATAAAATAATAATTTAAAAGAGAAAATATTTTATTAAGATATCTTATTTCTCCTCACTATATTTTACCGTGGCACACCAACTTTACCTCGTAGTGCGTGCTTGATAATGGCTGGCATAATTAATTTTCCATGTAGTGTAAGACAATTAAAAGCAATTTATGAGATCTAAAGAAATTTATAAGGAAAGCATACTACAATATTAAATTCATGTTATACATTCTTGTACCAAAAATATAATAGGAGTATTTTTTTTAACTTTCTGAGCATTTTAATATATTATTTTTCCAACTGTGTGCTTTGAATCTCCTGATAATTCTAATAAAATGTGTCCAAAAGAGAATAGATTTTTATCTACAAACACATATAAAAATAATTATTTACAAATATTTAAAAATTAAGGTGCAGAAAGTACTATCAGCAGTAATTTGAAATTAGAATATCTTATAGATATTGCTATTGTTATGTAAAGTTTAATTGTCTTATACATGATTTATATATTATTAATCCGACTATATATGCCTACGTTGTTATAGGGAAAAAATATATTTTTCAAGCAAATACATTCTTAGAAGCTGAAATTATGAAAACAAAGATCAAAAAAGAAATATTCCCAGGAGCAAGCTTCAATGACATAAGCCTTGCAACAAATTTAAATAATTCAATTTTAAGATAATTTTTTTTCTGTGTTGTCTTGATAATGGAAATTGAAACAAACCTAATGCAGAAGCACTCAATAATTGAGAGTCTGAAAAGAAAGTTAAGTAAGTCAAACTTCGATATTTCAGTAATTGAGTTTTGTCTATTCCTATAACCACAATAGCAGACCTCACGATTTTTTTCACAAAATCCTTTTGTCTTGATATTGTTTCACTGATTTAGAGCTCCTCTAATCTTCCACAAATAAGAATTGTAGCACATAGAATACATAACGTATACACAGTTAATCTGACTCTATATATTTCTGTTGCTATAGGAAAAAAACTAAACCCTTCAATTAAAGATATTCTTAAGAGGTGAAATTACAAATACAATATCAAAAAAAGAATTTCTAGGAGCAAGATTCAATGCAATAAGGCTAGCAACAAATTCAGAAAAAGCCAATTCTAAGATAAAAAAAATTCCTGTCTTGTCTTGATAATGAAAATTGAAATAAACTTGATGTAAAAAACACACAATATTTTAGCATAAAATATTGAAAAGTCCGATATTTCTATAATTACAGTGTTGTTTATTCTCATAACCATACTAGTAGACTTCACTTTATTTTTTCTCAAACTCTCTTATCTTGATATTATTTTACTGATAGTCTAAAGCTCCTCTTGTCTTTCACACACAAGAATTGTATCATATAAAAGTCCTTTTATGAAAATAATATTGAAAATTTGAAATTTATGGGACAAGAATTGTAGTTTTGGAATATAAAAATACTTTCAAATTAAAAAGGTCAAGTACTAAAATAAATTAAAGACAAAAAGATAAAATACGAGCATTAACTTTGAAAGATGAAATACATACATGTATCTATTCAAAAGGATAATGATTATATTATATTTTTTTTCCATTTTATTTACTCACATGAATGCCAACGTTTTAAGAATTAAATTGAGTTTAAAGAATAAAAAGATCCTCTATAATTCGATAAATATTTTGATAATTCAACTTTTAACCTTTTTACTTTTCACTTTTAGAATAGATAGATATAGAATGATGAAAGCCACCAAAACTACATGTGGTACATAGTACAAATATTTGGTAGCTATTGCCACATTATTCTTGAAATTAATTAATAATCTATTAATTTTTGCAAAATTAAAGAACATTATCATTATTTGCGGTCCTTATCTTGTAGTTTAGAAGTCTACCCACAAAATGATACAATTAAGTTCATCTGTGGTTTAAGGAAACGTGAGTTAAATTGATCTTATAATTAATATTGATAATGAAATAATATAGTAATAACAAGATAAAATGAATATAAGAGCAAAAATTAATCAAGTTGTGAGTTGGATCTTAAGAATCGGACCTGGACAACCTACATATGTGGTGACTGGAATAACTAGAGAGTTATGGAGTTAAAGAGCTTTTTCTTTAAGATACCATATGTATCAACAATGTGTGAATTCAGAATCTGAGAGCCCCTGACACAGATGACTAGTGGGCTACTCATAGAGAAAAAACCTAAGAACTACTTGTGTAGGGTTTGCCTCCCCCTTTTACTCTCCGACTTGATCACTAACTCACATTCGCATTATGACTGGTAAATCTCAGCATATTTCGTGATTTTCAAGCTAACAGACTTATCTTCATTTATTGCCTCTGTGCCCAAATCTTGTCCTTCCGGAGCCAGGTAGGACAGGTTGGAAAGATTCTAGTTTTAATGTCGTGCATTCTGGAGTCCTCCTAGGTCAATCATTCAATGTCTTCCATCTTGGAACTTCATGCATCATTACTAGCTGGATCATGATTTTCAGGAGGCACATATAACCCGCTCTGATCATTCTTGTAACTTTCTTTATTCTTCCAGTTGCCCTGATCTCGATCTCTGTAGCCAGCCCTATCATAATAATTATTCTTCTGAATAGTTCTGGCCTTGGTTTTCTTGGCTATTTTCCCATAAATCCCCTAAGATTATTCAAATACTTAGCCGCCGCCTCAAAGCCAAAGTTAAGATCCTCATGTCTAGCATCCTTACCTAGCGAACCCACAATATTTACCTTTTCAGAACCACCTACAAAGAAATGTTTAGAAAACAAATCCATTTGGATTTTCATATAAGCCATGTCTTGGTCTTGCTCTTCCTTCTTATGACACTGCTCGATAGTTAAGCCCATTGAATACTGTCTACTATAGCTTTGTTGGTGGAATTTAGTAGAATATTTTCAGAAGAACCTCCTCTGATAGCTTGTGATTCGGGTATTGCTTCAACTTCTGTTTGAATTTGAGTCATGCTTCATGCAAGGCTTCACCTGCCAACTGCCTGAAGTTATTGATCTTATTCCTCAGTTGTATCATCCAGGATGATTGAAGGAATCTTTCCAGGTATGTTGTAGTTAATTTAGCCTATGTGGTAATAGACTCATCTGTCAGCTTGTTTAACCATATAGTGGCTTCTCTTGTGAGAGAGAAATAAAATAATCTAAGCCCGATGGCCTCCTGTTTCACGCCTGACAGCCCGTATGCTTTGCAAATTCCTGTGAAATTTATCAACTGTTGTTTGGGTCTTCTCCAGCAAAACCATTGAAAAACACCTGCATGATGAGCAATTGCATCATGGTGCTCATGATATCAAACTTTATGTTTGCTAACAGTTGTGGTGGTACAATGGCATCAGTAAATCGACCTCTTCTAAGTCAAACTCCCCTTCATAGAGAATATTTCACATGGCTTGTCGCCCATGAAATTGTGGAGGATTTTTTCTATGCCTTGTTGCAGCTGAAACAACAATATCGACAGCGTCAACCCTTCTAGCTGTCTCAACTTGTCGTATAGCCTCTGCCCGTTGTGCATCCATTAATTCCTCCCTAGGGAAAGATTGTATTATCTTGCGGGATTTGCCACACCTCCTAAAAAAAACAAAAATAACAACAAAAAGAAGTAAATTGGAAAATAATGACCACAAGAATAATTTTAACACTATTTGACTATTTCAAAACCGTATTTTTCGATAACGACGCTAAAATTTGATAACACCTAAATTAAACCTATCAATGAAGTATAAAGCGATCGCTATCAAATATAGAATCCTGAATATGCTGAGAAAACCGTCAATAGTGAGTATTCAACTGGTAGTTGATATTTCGAGAGAGGTTTTGTAACAAAGAAAAATAAAAGAATTCAAGAGTTTCAGAACTAGTAATTTATGTTGAGAATATTTTGATTATATTCAATAATTGAGAATGAACTAGGACTGTGTTCTCCATGATTTCATAACTTAGCAGGTTTACTTTATTAGTGATCTATCTCAGTGATGTTCATGCAACACTGATAATTAAGATTTACCTAATGTCTTTCGACCCTCTTAGATAAATGACACTCTAAGTCCTTTCAGACTTTAGGTGTTCACGTGTTAACATCATCATTTATTTTAGATTGACTTTCCTCTTTAGAGTTCAAGTCATTAAATGAAGGTTGGTAGCCTCAAATCTCCATTGTTAATCTTTTTTCCTAACCTACACCCTTTGTTCAAGCTAGTTAAGTTTTATGGCACATTCTAATATTTGCGACCATTAAAAAGCAATCAAAACGAAGAGTTTAACAATACATGCATCATCATTGTTCAAGAATCAACATTTTAGTTACTCACTTTTGTTATTCCATCATGATTCTCAAAACCTTAGCTATGAGATATAGCTACTCATGGTTATGTTAACACTATCAAATTTTGTAGAATAATGCATAGTAATTTACTTATAAGAGAAGAACATGAAAAACCAAAATTATATTATCAAAATATGATCCACGAATCAAATTCAAAAGCCAAGAATAAAAGCAATTGTTTGTTACTTTTCTCCATAAAAACTTCAAAAGAACTTAGAATAATGTCGTAACAAATGTTCTTAAGGAAATCCTAGAGGAATTATATTAAAACATAACAAATCCTATCCTAAGTCAACTAGGAAAAATTGGCAGCGTCAGCACTCCACAGACTGTTATTCAGAACCACGGTCCATGGACTTTGGAGATCAACTACTACACAAAGAATCAACTAGTTTGGTCCATTGATCCAAAACAGGCATCTTGATTTCTAAGGAAGATTTTCAAGATAAAAAAGTACCATTGTGACCAATACTTAACTACACATGATTTTACTATCCAAAAGTTCTATAAGAAGCTGCATGGATCATTTCCTAAAGTCCCATCGAAAAAACTAGTGGGTAATAATCTTAGTGCACCTAAATGGCTATTTATCTTTAGAGTTGCTGCATGGAGAGGCTATACATCAAGAAAAAACTGGTTAGATGGGGAATCATCAACAACTTGAATTGATTTTTATGTCTCATTGAGGTGGAAAGCCTAAATCACCTCTTCTTTGTATGTCCTTATTCATCACATGTTTGGAGGAAACAGTTGGCTTGGTAAGATATTGATAGACAACCTCTTGGGTGGAGACAAGAATTGTTATGGATAACTAATTGAAAAGACAGATTCCCTGGTGTTGAAATATACATAATGATAGCTACTAGTTGTATTTACCATATTTGAAAGAAAAGTAATCTTAAATTATTTCAAGGGAGATGTAAAGATACTATTGAAGTTGTTAAAATTGTTATACTAGAGGTGTTCTATAGAGGAAATCTCAAGATAAGTGTTGAAGGAAAGCTGAGAACTTTAGATGTATACCATGTAT
>JACEIK010000911.1:253273-265762 GCA_018107945.1 Datura stramonium
AAGTGTTTGATAGAATGCTTGACTATATAATTCAAGCCTATATGTTATACTATTCTAGCTAGCATGTGAATTCTTGTGCTTAAACTGTAAGCACTACATCTCAGATTTGCATTAAATAATGAACCCAGGCATGTGCTTATGTGTAACCAGTTACAAAAATGATTAAATTACATGTTTTGATTTAATTACTTAGTGCGTCAATTATTTATATTGTTTAAAGTCAGTTCATATTTAAATAATGTGATCACATTCGGAACAGAATGATAAGTAGTCAACATTCTCGAGCATGAGTGCCACGGTGGCCAGGAATATCTACCTCATTCTTGTAGGTATATCTCCATAAAGTGTGAGTGCGGCAAGGGCCAAATATATCATATTATCGGTAGGCACTAATTGATTATTATATTGGTAAGATAGGAAGATGTTACCCTGAACGTGATATTAGATCTTCATGTACGGTAAGCTTATAATACATATAATTATGGGGGAGATAAATTGACACTACCCCGAACATGTTGTCGGATCTTCATATACAGTAAGGCCATAGTATGATTGTTTATCAGAACTTAACTTAGCTTTTAGTTTTGGTTATCAGTTTCAAACTCAGTTTGTATTTGTCACAATCCAAATGGCAGTGATTGGCACCTACACTAAATTCCCGATTGACGAACCACATATCTTCATTCTTTACCCCAAACCATCGACATTCAGAAAGAGTAAAACACAATTTGATATAAATATCAGAACTTCACTAACAAATGAAAAATAATAACAGCCCTCTGTTAAAACCCTCTCAAAATCTAATTGTCATTGCACATGAAGACATCTACCCAACATTATCAAAGATTGTATCATGACAGAAATCAAATAACCACTATCAATGTCTGGACAAGAGACATCTTCAGATGAGGAGTAGGACTGCACATCTGGCATCGCTCAACTTTTCATTAGTCTATTGCTGCTCTAGAGGTGAGGTTGAGATGAGCTTTCGAGATTGGATTCTACACTCAGAAAAGAAGTGTCGGAGTAGCCTCAGTACGAAACACAGTATTGATAGGCATTATCGACCGACATTACATAATAGCATACATACATGTAAACAGCAATATTGTTACATACTCATATTGTTGTTTTGATGATTGACAAAAAGTATTCTAAATGGCGGTGGCATGATAACATAGATCAGGTATAATCTTCTGTGCAGTAAGCTGATATGGATAGCTAGGTATTATTTCTGATGTACAGGTGGCATATGTTGACTTTAGTCAACATAGTACATGTGTAAGAGTGCAGGTGACGAAGGGAGTCAGTCCTTGAGCCGCAAATAAAGAAAAACACAGTTGGACTCAAACAAGGAAGTAATTATTAGAGAATCCTATTTGAAGAGAATAAGGAAAGGAGAAATTCAATTTATTGGGGGCAAGAAAAGAAGAAAACCTAACAAGAATCAAGATTCAAGGTGGCCAAGAAAGACTTATAAATAGGAACTTGTAATAGAGATTTTTCTTCTTCTTCTTTACGATAGTTGAGTATTGTGCAACAAAGCTTTTCTTTACAACTGTCAAATATTGTGAGAGAGAGTTATCAGTGGTTTTTGTTCCTAGGTGAGAAGAAGATTTCTAATTCGATCTGTGAATTGAGAAAATGTGTTACTAGTAGAGGTAATTAGTAGAGTTTGAGGTACTAGAGTTAGTGCTTTTGATTGCAGGGTTGTAATCTAAAACTTGCTCGTCATTTGAATAAAATTTTAGGTGTTAGATCGTGTTTTTGTTATTCCCTTGAGCAAGGAGGTTTTTCACGTTATATTGGTGTGTTCTTTACTGTTGGTCTTGTGTGTGCGATATAATTGAACCAGATTCAATATAGTAAACTACTTGTGGTGATTTCAATTGGTTTCAACAAAGGCTTATACCTTGAAAAATCAAACCATGGCAGCACCACCAACAGCTCAGGAGGGACAATCAACTATAAGACCACCCTTGTTCAATAGGCACTACTATGGGTGGTGGAAGAATCACATGATGGACTTTCTTATAGGTGAAGATCACAACCTATGGAATGTAGTGTTGGATAGACCTACCATTCCTATGAAACTGGCTGAAGACGGAAAAACACAAATACCAAAAGGTAGATTGGAGTTCACGAAGGAAGAAAAATTAGTAGTTGAGATCAACGCAAAGGAAAAGAAGATTCTGGTGTGTGGACCGGATCTTAATGAATACAATCGAATCTCTTCTTGCACTAGCGCAAAGGAAATCTGGGATGCCCTCCAGACTGCTCATGAAAGAACAAGTAAAGTGAAGAAGTCAAAAATTAACATGCTAAATCGTCAGTATGAGTTGTTTAGAATGAAGGAGGGGGAATCTATTCATGACATGCATACCAGATTTTCATCTATTATTATCGAGATGTACTCGTTAGGGGAAGTTATTCCAATACACAAGACGGTAAGAAAGCTTCTAAGTGTTCTTCCTGAATCCTGGGAAAGCAAAGTGGAAGCGATCTCTGAGACAAGAGATCTTGATACTCTGACTATGGTTGATCTGATAGAAAACTTGAAGACCTATGAACTCAAGAAATCCCAAGAAAAGAAACTCTCCAGTTCTCATAAAGAAAAGAACCTAGTTCTTAAGAGCACAGTCGAAGACGACAACATGGCTCTGCTTACTCGAAGATTCCAATGAATTATTAAGAAAGGGTTTAATGCTCAAAGGAAAAATACTTCAATTTATTCGACAACAATCTTCGAGATCAGACCTGTCACAAATATGGTGAATTTGGACACTTCATAAAGTATTGTCCTCAATGGGAGCTAGAACACAAGAGAAATCTGGGTGAAAGATCTAAGGATGTAAAAAAGGATAAATTCCAAATTCCCAATAAAAGACTTACCACAAAAGAAGCATATAGCGTAGTGAAGCGAGCTTTGGCTGCTATAGGAGATACTTCGAGTGAAGAATCTGAAGGAACCACTGAACAAGGTGACTGCTCTCTCTTGGCTATGGACGATTCGGATGATGAAAATGTGCTGGCTCTCATGGCTGATGTGGAGTCAGATAGTGAAGACGATAAAAACGAGGTAAGTTTTCTGGAACTTAATTCCAAAATAAAAACTTTTTTTCAAAAAAAGTTGGCATCAATATCACTTGTTCTCATAGATGAATTGAACACTATGTCCATTGAAAAGGAACAGATAATGAATACATTCGCATCTCTGAAACAAGAAAATAAAAAACTAGAAGAAGAAAAGCAGGGGTTGTTAAAAAGGGCTGATGAATATGTGAAAATTAACAAAGAAAACCAGGAGAAAAGTGAAACTATAAAGAAACTCATCTTAGAATCACAAACACTGAATGTTGAAGTTCAAAGACTTCACAAGACCTTGAACACAAACAGAGATGAATTAGAAAGAGCCTTAAATGGACAATATCTTCTGAATTTCTAAATTCTATAAATGAAAAGCAATCTAGAAAAAGGCAAGGATTGGGATACAATGATAGAACACATGGTTCAAATTACAAATCCAAAATGCATAATATTTTTTGTTCTCACTGTGGGTTGACAGGACATGATGTAAAGCATTGCTTAATCAAGAAAAAAGCCACAAAGAAGAATTTTGATTATGCAAAACCAAAGATAATGACCAGTGAATACAAAAGAAAAACCTTGAAAATTAATAGAATAGTGATTTTGCCACACTGGGCTAAAAGAGATTTAATTCATCCATTTATAAATGGAAAGGGACCGAGCTTATCTGGGTACCCAAATCTAACCCTTGACTATTTTTGCAGGGAAAAGTGAGAGGAAAGAAAGGAACCTGGTACATGGACAGCGCATGCTCCAGGCACATGACAGGAACAGTGGAAAACTTCCTCTCACTCACGAGTCACAAAGGTGGAAGTGTAGCCTTTGAAAATGGAAAAAAGGGCAAAATCATTGGAATAATAAAGGTTGGAAGATCTATGACACAAGCAATTGACAACGTGTATTATGTGAAGGGTTTGAAACACAATTTGTTGAGCATCTCTCAAATGTGTGATAAAGGCAATTCTATCTTATTTACATCAGCAGATTGCAAGGTTGCCAGTCTGAATACAGGGAAACTAGTTCTCAAAGGGCAAAGGTATAAAAATGTGTACAAGGCAAATATTATGGATCCCATGGGAGAGGAACTTTCTTGCCTAAATGCCTTGATGGATAGTTCCTTACTCTGGCATAGGCGCATGGGTCATGCTAGCTTCTCTCATCTCAACAAAGCTCGTAGGAAAGGAACTGGTTCTAGATCTTCCCAAAACTAAGTTCAAACACAATTTGATTTGTGATGCTTGTGCAAAAGGAAAACATGTGATATCAACTTTCAAGCGGAAAAAGGTAGTCAGCACTACTAGGTGCCTGCAACTTATTCAAATGGACCTGTGTGGTCCAATGAGGGTAACAAGCAGAGGAGGAAAATGATACGTGTTTGTTATTGTAGACGAATATACAAGGTTAACATGGACATTGTTTCTAGCCTCCAAAGATGAAATGTATTCTTAATATTTGCCAAAAGGGTTAAGAAGAAACTAAATCAGGTACTAGGAAGCATTAGATTAGACCATGGAACTGGGTTTTATAATTCAAAATTTCTTGAATACTGTGCAGACTCAGGTATTGACCATAACTTCTCGGCACCAAGATCCCCACAGCAAAATGGAGTAGTAGAAAGAAAAAATAGAATCTTGGAAGATATGGCAAGAACTATGTTAATTGCAAGTGGACTACCTCAAGGATATTGGGCTGAGGCAGTAAACACAGCCTGCTTCCGACCACTTTTGGACAAAACTCCTTACGAATTGCTAAAGGGAAGAAAGCCAAATCTGACACACCTCAAAGCATTTGGGTGTAAGTGTTTCATACATAACAATGGAAAGGATACACTGGGAAAATTTGAAGCAAGGAGTGATGAAGGCATCTTTCTTGGCTACTCCTCTCACAGTAAGGCCTATAAAGTTCTAAACAAAAGAACTAATTGTGTTGAAGAAAGTGTCCATGTGATTTTCAATGAACAGAAGGAAGTATACAATGAGAGTATTGTTGAGGACATAGAGAAGATTGGTATGGCACCAAGTACAAACCTTGAGGGGGAACCTGGTACACAAGAAGAAGGTACTCATGGTGGAATGTCAAACATATTTTCAGAGCAAGGAACCAGTGCTGATGCAAAGCCAAGTGATGCAGCAGACGCACCATAACTCACAACTAATCTGGACAACTTAGGAGATGAACCCGGTTCCTCCCGGACAACAGAACAGCAAGAGATGCAAGCAGGTCCACTGGAAGCATAAAAGTTCTCATCCTATTCAAAATATGCTTTCTCTATTAGACACAGGAATACAAACCCGGTCCAGATTAAGAAACATGTGTGCATTTTCAGCTTACTTATCAGTGATAGAGCCAAAAAATGTCAAGGAAGCCTTGCAGGATACAGATTGGATCATGGCCATACAGGAAGAACTGGAACAATTTGAGTGGAGCAAAGTATGGAACCTGGTTCCTCGACCTAACAACAGAACAGTTATAGGAACCAGATGGGTCTTCAAAAATAAACTTGGCGATCAAAGAGTCATTGTCAGAAATAAGGCCAGACTAGTTGTCCAAGGATACAATCAAGAAGAAGGCATTGATTATGATGAAACATTCGCTCTTGTAGCACGGATAGAAGCCATAAGAATACTCATTGTCTATGCGACCTACATGAGATTCAAATTATTCCAGATGGATGTTAAGAGTGCCTTCTTAAATGGGTTGTTGCAGGAAGAAGTCTATGTGAAGCAGCCTCCAGACTTTGAGAATCATGAGTTCCCTAATCATGTGTACAAGCTAAATAAAACCTTGTATGGACTTAAACAAGACCCAAGAGCATGGTATGACAGACTTTCAAACTTCCTCTTAGGCTATGGGTACAGCAGAGGAAAGATTGACAAAACCCTCTTTATGAGAAGATGAGGTAAAAACATTCTTATTGTTCAAATTTATGTTGATGACATTATTTTTGGTGCCACAGACCAGGTGCTATGTGAAGAATTTGCAAAGCTTATGAACGAGTTTGAAATGAGTATGATGGGAGAGTTGAACTACTTTTTGGGACTACAGATAAATCAAACGAAAGAAGGAACTGCAATTCATCAACAGAAGTACATCAAGGAGCTACTTACAAAGTATGACATGGAAAACTCCAAAGTAAATGATACCCCCATTGCAACTACCATTCAGTTAGATGCTGATGAACCTGGTCTAAGAGTTGAGGAAACCAAGTAAAGAGGAATGATTGGGTCTTTATTATATCTGACAGCCAGAAGACCAAACATTATTTTCAGTGTGGGCCTATGTGCAAGATTCCAAACTAATCCAAAAGAATCCTATCTGAAAGCAGTGAAACGTATTCTGAGATATCTAAAAGGAACAACAGACCTGGTTCTTTGGTATCAATGCAGTGATTCCTTCAAACTCATTGGTTACGCAGATGCAGATTATGTTGGATTCTTGGTTGACAGAAAAAGAACATCTGGAAAGGCACACTTCTTGGGACCATGCTTGATATCTTGGGCAACCAAGAAACAAAATTCAGTAGCGCTATCTACAGCAGAAGCTAAGTATGTTGCAGATGCATCATGTTGTGCTCAAGTATTATGGATCAAGCAGCAATTAGAAGATTATGAGATCAATATGGGTACTATACCCATTCTGTGTGACAATGTTAGTGCCACAAACATGGCAAAGTACCTGTTTCACCACAAAAAAACAAAGCACATTGATGTGCGACATCACTTTTTAAGAGACAATGTAGAGAAAGGTCACATCTTAATGGAATTTTGCAATACTGAAGATCAGGTGGCTAACATATTCACCAAGGCCTTGGGAATAGATGTCTTTGAAAAAATTCGTGTGGAACTTGGCCTCCTTCGACTCACCTAAACTCACCACTTTTTGATTTTTTTTCTTTCCATCTTTTGACTAGAATAGAAATTTATGTTTATGTTTATTTGGTATTTTGTTTTGAATTTAAAATCCAATCTTGTTCCTTTTAGTAGGATCACACTTCAGGCAAGTTTTAATGAGGGTACAAGTAGGGATGATGTGACTCTTACTTTCCAACGAGCTGAATACTAGGATACATACAAGAACAGATCAAAACATTATCTTGTCTTTTGACAAACTAATGGTATGTACCTATACTCTTTCGTCTATGTTGAAATTACTAATATTACATCAATTGATCTCCAAAATTGAACCTGGTTCATATTTTCTTTGTATTTCTGGGTCTCTCTTAAAAAAAGGGGAGCCTAATTACTTTTCCCGCCCAATTTCTGACAACCGTTGTTCTTGGACACGGTTCCTCTCACCCACGTCCCATCCCCATTTCTACTCTACCTCTTCCTCTTCCCTAGGAACTCCTACTTATAGCTCCTAGGCCTGCAATTATTTGTCTTGTCTTCCTTCTTTTGGCTTTTCACCAAAGTTTTCTCTCTCTCTTTTCTCTCTTCGCCTCTCTTCTTCATCACCCAGCCCTTCCATGGCGTATTCTTCTTCCACACCCCATGTTTCCCTGCTTCTACTCAGGGGGAATCTCGCCCAGTACCTGGTACACAGCTCATCCCTGATACTACCTCAAATTCTTCTTCCCCTAAAGAGGGACAAGTTTTTCACTCTAATGACGATGAGGATGATGTTCCTTTGAGCACCAAGGATTCTCGTCTCAAAACCATTCCTACCTCCTATCGCTGCAAACACATTGCAGTCAATTTTCCTCCCCCTTTAAAGAGTAGAAATAGATCGTCCTTCATGAAACAGGCTCAGCAGGCTGCTGCATATGCTAAACAACACCAACGTGAGTCTACAAAGGTCGATGATGCTCCTCCTCCTGCTGCAGTACATATTGACAGCAGTGATGACCATTCTTCTGATCCTGAACCCGTTCCAAAAAAGAAAAAGAGGTCAACTTCTTCAACCAACCCTACTTCTGCTGATGAGACTCCTAGCAAAAATATGGCTAAATTCTTGGCAATGGGGAAGGCTAATTACTTTGGGTGTCAAAAGGTTTTGAAGGGTCGGGTCATTGATCAATCGATTGCTTCGACTCCTGGCATGGCTAGATTGATTTTGACGTTAGAATTTCAGGGTTGGTCTCATTTATTTCTTTGTCCTCTTCCACGAGTTCATGAAATTGAAGTTGTTCAGTTCTATACAAATCTGGAAGTGGTTCGTGATGGGGAAGTTAAAATTGTGATGCATGGGGTGGTTATTTCTCTTGATGCGGCAAAAATTAGTGAAATCTTGGGTATTCCTTCTGATGGTTATGCTGATTATGAGGTCTCCAGGCCAAAAGATGGTGGGCTTACTGATAAATTCATCCAGGGTAAGGCTACCACTGGCCCTCGTCGTGTTTTGAAAGGTGAAATGAGTCTTGATCACAAGTTATTGTTTGAATTGGTCAATAAGTGTCTTCTTTCTCGCACTGAGCGTCCACATGAGGCGTCACATCGTGATTTGGGGCTTATGGGTGATGTTGATAATTATCAAAAGGTTAATTTTCCCTTATTGATGTTGCGTCATATGGCTAGGGTTATTGATCCTGCCAAGGGGGCTCATGGGTTGGCTTATGGGTTCTTTTTTACTAAGATGTTTAAAGCTTATAGAGTTCCTCTGTCAGCTGGTAAGATGGGGTCTAAGATGGACATGTTTGATTCCAAGACACTGGAAGAATGTGAGTTGGTGTCGCCTGTACCTGGTTCCAAAGGAAAAGGGCCAGTTGGTCAGATGATTCTTGATCTTCAGTTGGCTAATGCTCGAGTGTCTGAGTTGGAGGCTGAAAATGTCAGGCTTAAGGGGGAAGTTTCTGCAACCCATGCTGAGATCTCTTCTCTTAAAGATCGCCTCATTAATGAGCAGACCATGCATAACAGTCGCATTATCAAACTTCTTTCCTTGATGGAAAAGTCTTAGTTCTTCTTCACCTCCTTTTGTTGTTTGTTCTGTCCCTTCTTCTGTCTCTGTGCTATTAATGATTTCAATATTATATGTTTAGATGGTACTTGTGTTGATCTTTTCTTGGTATATGCCTGGTTTTGTTCACTTTTGGATGACTTATATCATCTCTTCCTTTAGTTCTCTTGTTTGTTTAACTTGTGCTGGTTAGTGTTGCCCTAGTGGCTATGGGTTTTTAAATTTCTCTGCAAACTGCTAAATTTGCTAACTTAATTCTTTTCAATGATGTCAAAAGGGGGAAGGGATATATTTTGAAAAGTTTATGGTGTTTGTCATCATCAAAAAGAGGGAATTTGTTACATACTCATATTGTTGTTTTGATGATTGAAAAAAAGTATTCTAGATGGTTGTACCATGATAACATGGACCAGGTATAATCTTCTGTGCAGTAAGCTGATATGGATAGCTAGGTATTATTTCTGATGTACAGGTGGCATACGTTGACTTTAGTCAACATAGTACATGTGTAAGAGTACAGGTGACGAAGGGAGTCAGTCTTTGAGCCACAATTAAAGGGAAACACAGCTGGACTCAAACAAGAAAGTAATCATTAGAGAATCCTATTTGAAGAAAATAAGGAAAGGAGAGATCCAATTTATTACGGTCAAGAAAAGAAGAAACCTAACAAGAATCAAGGTTCAAGGAGGCCAAGAAAGACTTATAAATAGGAACTTGTAATAGAGATTTTTCTTCTTCTTCTTTACGACAGTTGAGTATTGTGCAACAAAGTTTTTCTTTACAACTGTCAAATATTGTGAGAGAGAGTTATCAGTGGTTTTTGTTCCTAGGTGAGAAGAAGATTTCTAATTCGATCTGTTAGTTGAGAAATCGTGTTACTGGTAGAGGTAATTAGTGGAGTTTGAGGTACTAGAGTTAGTGCCTTTGATTGCAGGGTTGTAATCTAAAACTTTCTCGTCAGTTGAATAAAATCCTACATGCTAGGTCGTATTTTTGTTACTCCCTTGAGCAAGGAGGGTTTTCACGTTATATTGGTGTGTTCTTTACTGTTGGTCTTATGTGTGCGATATAATTGAACCAGGTTCAATATAGTAAACTACTGATGGTGATTTCAAATATGAAATTAGCTCAGAACATCATTCATATATATACAATACACATTTCAGGAATTACTTCTACTCAGGTGCTAACTGGCCTCCTCACTGAAATTGGGTCATCGCTGCAGCGGTCAAGCTCTTGTCGTGGCAGAACAAGTCCCGCTGCAGTTGTATTAACTTGGCAATAGCTCGACTTAGTTGCACATCCAATATTTTACTAATAATATGCAACTTACAATCATCATAAACATCCACGCGATTCACAGTCATAAATAAAAAATTGATACCACATAACTACACATGATACAGAATGAAACATTTGCAAATATTGCATAACTCAATCACGAGTCATCATTTAACTATTCCAACCAATAAGTCATTGCAACGCCTCCACAATTTAGACGACAAACACGTGGCCACAAGTTCAATTCGGTCAGATACCCACATACTCGGTCCAATTCTCACATTTTTACAGTAAATCAAACAATACAATAAATGACATTCCAGGCACACGTCTCCTTCACATCACCATAAACACTCAATCACTGAAATATCGATGTAGATATATGCCAGAAGGTCTTATTCTGCCCTTCCAGTCATGACTTATAGGGGACTCTAGAAATTTATGTACTGTACCGGCGTAGTACCCGCTCCCACTCATATCCTCATCCGGATGCTCCACTCGGACACGAGCCACTCAATCATCACTGCTCGCCCCGATGCTCTTCTTGGGCATGATCCACTCATCTCAAAATATTTATAGTATCTATATTCATTCTCATAATTAATATATTATCATTAGGTCCCTTGACATGACTTTTAGGAGGCCTCATCTTACCTCCATTAACTTAAATATTTAAAACAAATTGAGATCATTCTCAAAAATTACAAAAAGCATGAACAAATTATACACATTCACTTCCACATTAAGTAGGTAACAACATCGCATTAGGATCACTCAATCAAGGAATTCAACAAGGAATATTTTAAACACTTAAGGTCTAGAGACCAATATACACATTATCATTCTACATCTATACATGTCATTATGAAAAGTCTAACTCCTTCTAAACCATAACCTACCTCGATTTGGAGGGTTCGAATGTCAATTACTCTGCTAGATCCTTGCCTTTCCTCAACGTTTCTAAATGTTCAAAGTCTAAAAATAAGAGATTAAGACAATTCAATAGTCTACTCCCAAAATCAAGGGTTTTGAGAATTCAAACTCACCCCATTCTACCTAGTATCACAGTCCACTTTATTTCACATGGCTTTAATTCTTTAACATTACTTCCTCAAACCCTTTTTAAGGCAGTTCTTAAGGGTAAATGTCTCAATTTCACCTAGTTCTAGGTCTCACATTCACATGAACAACATTCTACAAGATCTTCACCTTAAGGAGTGACCATTACTCCCTTCTAAACTTAGAGATCAACATCGATTAGTTCCCCATTATTCAGTCCTAATTCTACCAACCTAGGGTTCTTTTGCTAGAAATTCCTCCATTAGGGATCCCCCCCCCCCTTCTAATTCATACGTGTTAAAAAATTGAACTTAAAAGAAGTAAGTTTAATTTCCTACCTTGAGAAGGTAAATTGTACTGCTCTAGAGAAAAATCACTTCTAGCTCTTGGGAGTTCGTGCTTTTGAAATACTAGGGCATAACCTCTGAAATTCCACTTAAAATTCACTTACTGATTTCCATTGTTTGCTGCAGCGGTCCCTTTTCTACTATACCGGACATGCTATGGCTGCCAGGGCACCACCAAGGAGGATTTGGCGATTATTCTCTTGGTCCATTACAGCGGATTTTCACTACAGTGGTTCCCCATAACCAGTAGCTCCCAAACCTGCTCTCAATCCACTCCCCAACTCAGAATTTTCACTAACACTCAGCCAACACCTTTCTACCACAACTTAGGTCAGTTAAGGTGTTCCAAACTTATTCCCCTCGTAATGACGTACGGGTCATTACAGTATTTTTAGCTATAATTATCATTTTCAGAATCAGTTCTAGATTCAGATTCAACTTACATATTTTATAATATTTGTTATATGAATTGCTTGATTTAGCTTTTGCATTTTATTATATATGTAAATATAGCCGAAACTAGTCTTGACATCCGCTTAGGAGATTTTAAATGAGATTTATTCAGTATTCTTCAAAGGCACTCAGCCTGATTTTGCCTACTATAATTGTTGACACCTAATTTTGACCTCCCTACGCCCCGTCTAGGCTGCGTATCATTATATATTTGTGTATTTTAAAATCACCGTAATTATCATACATATTTAAATTTTTTGCATAATTATTTTAATTTATATTCCTACAATCTTTTATTATATCAATTTAAAGTTTAAATTTTTAGTATAATAATTACGTCGTTGAATAATAATGTATATGCATATAT
>JACEIK010000912.1:55601-66758 GCA_018107945.1 Datura stramonium
AAAGTTATTTATTCTTTTTAGGTAAAAAGAATTGTTTGAAGCCTGTTTATCAAATATTTTGGTGATATAAGGCTTCAAATGATGACCGATTATTTTAAAATTTTCTTTTCCATTTATACATTGTATTTCAATGGCACCATAGGAGGTTATTTCTGTTACTATGTATGATCCTGTCATCGTGACTTAAATTTTTCAGGAAATAATCTCAACTGACTATTGTATAATAGAACCTGATTTCCAATATTAAAATCCTTATGACGAAGGAGGTTATCATGCCATCTTTTTGTCTTCTCTTTTTATAATTTAGCATTTTCATATGCTTCAAGTCTGAACTCCTCCAATTCATCAAGCTGCAATAAATAATTTTTACCTGCATCTAACAAATTAAGGTTAAATAATTTTATAGCCTAATACGCTTTATGTTCCTATGAGAGTTTTAAAAGAAGTGCGGTATGCCCATAAAACATCATCTAATTTTAAAGACCAATCTTTACGAGGGGAACCAATAGTTTTTTCTAAAATTTCTTTTTAATTATCGATTGGATACTTCTACTCGCCCGTTTTTTTTTAGCACAATACGGAGTTTTTGTTTTATGAGTGACTCCATATTTTGACAACAAACTAGCAAATTGTTTGTTCATAAAATGAGTTCCTTGATCACTTATTATAACTTGTGGGGTGCCAAATCTGAAAAATATATATTTTTAAGGAAGGTACAAACAACACGAACATCATTTTTTCTAGTTGCCATTGCTTCTATCCATTTTGAAACATAGCCAACTGCTATTAAAAATATATTCACAACTGTTGCAAGGAGGTAAAGGACCCATAAAATCAATGCCCCAAACATCAAATATTTCACACACAAGAATAGGGTTAAGAGGCATCTCATCCCTTTTAGAAATGTTACCGCTGCTCTGACATTTGTCATATGTAGCGACATATTGTCGTGCATCTTTGAATAGAGAGGGCCATAAAAATCCAGCTTCTAGTACTTTAGCCGCTGTCTTTCTTCCTCCATAATGTCCTTCCACAACTCTATCATGAAAGTGACTCAAAATGTTGTTCATTTCTATTTCTGGCACACATCGCCTTATCATGCCATCTGCATAAAATTTAAATAAGTAAGGATCTTCTTAAAATAATATCTTATTTCTTTTTAAAACTTTTTTCGTTGTTCATAAGAAAAATCTTTTGGAATCCACCCTCCAATTAAATAATTTACAATGTCAGCAAACCAAGGTGGTTGATTTACATCAGTTGTGATTGCATACATATGTTCATCAAAAAAGTCTTCCTTGATATCTGATGCCTCGGTAGGAGGATTTTCCAAATGTGACAAATGATCAGCTACCTGATTTTCTTATCCTTTTTTATCTTTAATTCAAGATCAAATTCTTGTAAAAGGAGTATCCATCTTAGCAGTCTAGATCTAGCATTTTTCTTTGCTAAGAGGTACTTTAAGGCTGCATGATCAGTGTACATTATAACTTTGGTTCCAATTAGATAGGGATGAAAATTTTCAACTGCAAATACTACTTCCAATAGTCCTTTCTCAGTTGTAGCATAATTCTTTCGAGTTTCATTGAGGATTCTACTGGCATAGTAAATAGGCCTAAAAATCTTGTCTCTCTTTTGTCCAGTATAGCCCCAACTGCTATATCACTTGCATCACACATGATTTGTAATGCCCCGAAAACTCAAGCACTAGATTTGAGACTTAAATCAGAAAAGCTGAAAATATGCAGAAATTATCACAGAACGAATCACCTAACTAGTCATTAAGATACCCAACGACCCATTAGGTCAGTCGTGGGAAGGAGGTTTGAGAATTTATAAGGGAGAGATAGTGTACCCAACGGAAGACCTCACGAGTCGTGGTCAGTTACCACGACCCGTTAGGTCATTCATGAGCAGGCTAGGTCAGGAATTAAAATAGTTGTACAGTGTACTTGACGGATGGTGACCACGAAAATAATGAATTGTTATATCCCCCGTTACCATCCCTAGTCAGTTGTTAGGCAGTGCACCTAACGAGTGTCACCACGAGTCGTGGTCACTGACCACGACCCGTTAGGGTCACCTGACAGTTTTTCCCTTCGACTTTCTAAGGGCTATTTAGTAACTTTCTATTCTCCTAAACTTAAACTACGTTGTTTTAGACGTAATTTCAGAGCTATTAGTGGGAATGAACGGCCTCTCCCCTCATTCCTCACGTTCATTCTCAGAGAAACATCGAAGAGTCTCTCAAGAAACTTTCAGAGTAAGGTCCAGGGTTTCTCATTCATCTCAGAAATTCAATCTTACTCATCAGGGAAATTTCATAGCCAGGTATGTGGGAATTCAACAAGGAATTTTTTCTTCCCTTGTGTCCCCCAAAATCCTCCCATAATTTCTCTATCAGTTTTAGCCTTGAGTTTTCGAATACGAAGAAATTATATGTTATTATTTGTTAGTTTCACATAGAATGATATCCTTGATTATTATTGATATGATCTCCATCAATTCTTACCTAAATTGTTGATGTTCTTGCCAAAGTGAATTTAAGCCTTAAATTTTTGAGTAAAGACTATTTATGTATTAAATTCCATCTAGTTTGTGGAGTGTGAATTGGGCTGAATTTTCTAGTATTTCTTATTGTTTACAATTGAGTAAATACTCCATTGATAATAATGATTTTAGCCTTGTCGGATAAGATTTCTTTAATTCTTGAAATTTTGCCATATTATGGAATTCCTGTGTTGTTGGAATGAGTTGGGTTCTCTATTAGCTGCTTAGTAGTTCAGTTCAGTTAGAACATAGAACCTGTTCAGAACTATTCAGAACTTGTCAACTGATCAGTTTGACTTTAATCTTTTCCCGAGGTGACAGTGGTGCCTCCTAGTTATCAGAATCAGACTCAGAACTCATTTTCTTTGGTCCACTAGGCGGTCATGACACTTTAGATAAACAACTCTGACTAGCCTCAGGACCCCAGACAAATTACAGTTTTTTCTTATACGGTTATGACGCTTCTAGATAAGCAGCTCTGACCAGTTTAGAATCCAGTTTCAGAATCTGGTCCGATAAGACTTTCAGGATACTTTTAGTCATGTATCCCTGACTAGTCTTGGACCCCAGTTTTAAGTTATCAGCTTAGTACGTAGTTTAAGAATTCCAGTGGGAGTAAGACTTAGCACTGGCAAACCGGGGTTCCAGCGCACCCAGATTCCCAGAACTACGTTGCCAGCATAGGTTACAGTATTTATTGGCCTGATTGGCCCCAGACTTATGTGATCACCCAATTCATGTCTTTATACCCTGGCAAGGTATATTGGGTCCTACAAGTAGGGTGTATACATCGGACTCCACGTCTAGCTCACGTGGTTATATGTCGGTTATAGACTCTTCCACTAGTCAGTCCAGTTCAGTTTCAGAATAAGCAGCTCAGTTTAGTACAGTATCTCAGACTCAAAACTTTCAGACTTAGGGCATGCCCATGACCATCAGACAGGGTCATCTTGACCATTTTCAGTTTTCTTCAGTAGTTTAGTTCAGTATATTAGTTGGTCATTGCATGTCATTTTAGTTTAGTTATTTATATTCAGCTATGTCTTCTCTCACTTACTCAGTACATTCAAAGTACTAATGCATATTTTTATGTTGTATCATTTTATGATACAGTTGCGGGTTCTCAGACTCAGCACTGTTAGTCGCTACGGTTCAGATCCTCCACCTCAACAGTTGAAGTGTGAGTCTTCATCATTCGAGAGGTTTATTTCATTTATTTCAATTAGTTCATTATTTTTAGCTAGACTTAGAGTTAGTTGGGGGCTTGTATAACAACTCATCGATTAGAGGGATTTCAGACACAAAATTAATTTCAGATTTCAAATGTTCTTAAACTATATGATTTCAGTTTTTTTTCATAAATGCTTTGATGCTATTATTTCAAAGCTCCCGCTATATTTAATTAACTCAGAATACCAGTGTATGATTGACCAGGGGTTGACTTGGGGTCACTTGTGACTTCAAGTACCGTGTCCCATCCAGGATGTAGACTCGAGGCGTGAAAAACTTGGTATCAGAGCCCTAGGTTTAGAGTATCCTCGGAATGTCTGAAAGACGCATCGAGTAGAGTCCTTTTCATTGGTGTGAAGCGTGCCACACTTATGACAAGGAGGCTACGAGGTGTTATTAGGAAAAGCTCTTTTGTTCTACTTATTATCGTGCGTTAAAGTTCAATTTCAGAAATGTCCTTCTAAATCGAGCTTTGTTTCGTTTCAGTGAATCATGCCTCCTAGACGCGGTAATAGAAGAAGGGTCGGTAATGCCAATAGACCTGCCCCACCAGCCCTCAAGATGATTCGGTATCTACCACCAAATTCAGGGTAGCCATTCAACTGTTGGCCGAGACAGTCATCAACCAGGTGAACCAGCAGGTGGTGTCGATGAAAACCAATGGGTTTGCAATAGTTGTGAGGGTGCGGGACTTCACCTGTATGAACCCTCCATCTTTTTAGGGATCCAAAATAGGGGAAGATCCCCAAGAATTCATGGATGAGATCAAAAAGATTACTCGCATTATGGGTGTTAGCTCTTCGGAGAGTGCTAACCTGGCTGCCTACCAGCTAAAAAGGGTAGGTCAGGTCTGGTATGACCAATGGAATGAGGGGCAGCCAGCAGGAGCAGGACCAGTAGAGTGGGATGAGTTCCACACAACATTCTTGGACAGATTTTTCCCTCGGGAGATGAGGGAGGTAAAGATGATGGAGTTTATGAATTTGAGACAAGACAACAGAACCGTGGAGGAGTATGCTCTAGAGTTTGCCAGGCTGTCTAAGTACGCTCCAGAGATGGTAGCCGAGCCAAGGGCTCCATGTTGAAATTTGTGAATGGGGTGTCGAATCTGGTCCTCAAGGAGTGTAGGACAGTGATGTTGATTAAAGATATGGACCTCTCCAGCTTAATTATCTATCCCAGAAGCTTGAGGCCAAAAGCTGAAGGATATGGAGCGAAAGAACAAACAGGCAAGGGATGACCAATCAGATTATGGTCATCAGAGGTCTAACGGTAGTAGCCGCCCACAGTAGTAGAGAGCCCCAACACCCAGTTCAGCCAGCGCCCCAACCTTTTGGTCCCGCCAGGATCGGAGGGGTGGGTCATCTGGCACTCAGTATCAGACCCACAACAACGAGAACAGGTATCCAACTTTCCCCAAGTGTGGCAAGAACCACCTGGGAGAGTGCCTTCATGGTCGAGAGGGTTGTTTCGATTGTGGACAACTCAGACATTGACTCAGGGAGTGCCCATCAGCCGAGCGAGGGAGATCACAATCCACCACATCATCAGCTCCAGCAGGTCGACCAGCCTAGCAGGCTAACACATCAGGTATGGATGACGGTCAGCGTCAAAACCGTTTCTATGCTCTATCTTCCCGTCAGGATCAGGAGAGCTCACCTGACGTAGTCACGGGTGTGTTACGTCTCTTTCATCTAGACGTGTATGCACTCCTAGATCTAGGAGCCACTCTTTCATTTGTGACTTCCTACATAGAACTCTAGTTCAATATCAGTCCAGAGGTCCTCTCATAACCATTCTCAGTCTCCATCCCAATTGGCGAGTTAGTTAGAGCCAACCGGGTGTATAGAAACTGCCTAGTCTGAGTTCTGCATAAAGTCATCCCAACTGACCTCGTAGAATTAGACATGGTTGATTTTGACCTTACCTTAGCGTGGATTGGTTACACTCCTTCTATGCCTTAGTTGACTACAGAACTAGGGTTGTTAAGTTCTAGTTTCCAAATGAACCAGTGTTAGAATGGACGGACAACAGTTCAGCACCCAAGGGTAGGTTTATTTCCTATCTTAAGGCCCAGAAACTCATCTCCAAGGGATGTATTTATCATATAGTTCGGGTCAAGGATTCCAACTCTGAGACCCCAACTATCCAGTCAGTTCCAGTGGTCAGCGAGTTCCCAGATGTTTTTTCTGAGGATCTTTCCAGAGTTCCCCCTGAACGGGAAATAGATTTTGGAATAGATCTCCTCCCAGACACTCCGCCCATCACCATCCCTCCTTACAAAATGGCTCTAGCTGAGCTTAAGGAGTTGAAAAAGCAGTTAAGAGATCTTCTTAGTAAGGGTTTTATCAGACCCAACATCTCTCCCTGGAGTGCTCCATTGCTATTCGTACGTAAGAAATACGGCACCCTCAGAATGTGCATAGATTACCCTCAGTTGAACAAAGTCACAGTCAAGAACAAGTATCCCCTACCCAGAATTGATGACCTATTTTACCAACTTTAGGGAGCCAGCTGTTTCTCAAAAATCGATCTCAAGTCAGGGTATCATCAGCTAAGGATCAGAGAGTGTGACATATCGAAAACAACATTCAGAACTCGGTATGGTCACTACGAGTTTGTAGTGATGTCCTTCAGGCTAACAAACGCCCCAGCAGCCTTCATGGATTTGATGAATAGGGTCTTCAAGTAGTATCTGGATATGTTCGTCATTGTATTTATCGATGACATTCTAGTATACTCCAGAAATGAGGAAGAGCATGCAAATCACCTAAGATTAGCATTACAGACACTCGGGGACCACTAGTTGTTCGCCAAGTTCAGCAAGTGCGAATTCTGGTTAAGGTCTGTGACTTTCTTAGGTCATGTGGTCTCAGGTGAAGGAATACAAGTAGACCCTCACAAGATAGCAGCAGTGAAAGATTGGCCCAGACCTACCTCTCCTACTGAAATCAGGAGTTTCCTGGGCTTAGCTGGATATTACCGACTGTTTGTGGAAGGCTTCTCCTCTATAGAATCTCCTCTGACTAAGTTAACTCAGAAGAAGGTGAAATTTCAGTGGTCGGATGAGTGTGAGAAAAGTTTCCAGGAGTTAAAGACTCGACTCACTACTACTCCAGTTCTGACCTTGCCAGAAGGAACAGATGGGTTGGTTGTTTATTGTGACGCTTCCAGAATTGGACTCGGATGTGTTCTAATGCAGCAGGGAAAAGTGATAGCCTACGCCTCCAGACAGCTTAAGGTTCATAAGAAGAACTATCCAACTCATGACTTGGAGTTGGCAGCAGTGGTGTTTGCTCTAAAAATATGGAGACATTACCTATATGGGGCTCATGTGGATGTATATACAGATCACAAAAGCCTTCAGTATGTGTTAAGTCAAAAGGACCTAAATCTTCGACAGAAAAGGTGGTTAGAGCAATTAAAAAACTACGACATGAGTGTGCTATATCACCTGGGTAAAGCCAATATGGTGGCTGATGCCCTGAGTAGATTGTCTATGGGGAGTGTGGCTCATGTTGAAGAGGGCAAAAAATAAATGGTGAGGGATATCCACCGGCTAGCCTGGTTGGGGGTACAATTAGTGGAGTCAGCTAAGGGTGGAGTAGTAATGCAAAGTGGGTCAGATTCTTCATTGGTTGTGGAAGTCAAGTCTAGACAGGATGAGGACCCCATCTTACTTAAGCTTAAGGGAGCAGTTCTCAGAAAAGAAATAGAAGCTTTCTCCCAAGGGGGAGATGGGGTGCTCCGTTACCAGGGTAGGTTGTGTGTACCGAATGTTGGTGATTTGAGACAACAGATATTGGATGAAGCGCATAGTTCTAGATATTCCATTCACCCTAGTGCTACTAAGATGTACCGTGATTTACGAGATGTTTACTGGTGGAATGACATGAAAAGAGATATCACTGAATTTGTAGCTAAGTGCCCGAATTGCCAGCAAGTCAAGGTAGAACACCAGAGACCAGGAGGTATCACCCAGGATATCAGCATATCCACATGAAAGTGAGAAGAAGTAAACATGGACTTCATTATGGGTCTACACCACTTTGTGGAAAATTGTTAGGTATTAATATGTTAGATACCTGTGACTCGATTGGTGAAATAGTATCTCTCTCCTTGGACTCGTTGGAAGCATGACTCAATCTGGGTAGTAGTAGACCGGATGAATAAGTCAGCATATTTCTTCCCAATCAAAACCACATATTCAGCTGAGGACTATGCTAAACTTATATCCGGGAGCTGGTTAGACTTCATGGGGTGCCATTGGCCATTATTTCAAAAAGGGGTACCCAGTTCACCTCCCATTTCTGGAAGTCTTTTCAGAAGGGACTTGGCACTCAGGTCAAGCTCAGCACAACTTTTCACCCGCAAACAGATGGGCAAGATGAGCGGACTATTCAGACCCTAGAAGACATATTAAGAGTGTGCGTGATCGATTTTAAGGGTAATTGGGATGACCATTTGCCTCTTATCGAGTTTGCATACAACAACAACTATCACCCTAGAATTCAGATGGCCCCATTTGAAGCATTATATGGTAGNAGCATTATATGGTAGGAGGTGTAGATCTCTTATAGGGTGGTTCGAGGTTGGTGAAGGTACCTTGATAGGGCTAGACTTAGTTCATGAGGCAATGCAGAAGGTTCAACTCATCTGAGAAAGATTGAAAACAACTTAGAGCCGCCAGAAGTCTTATGCCAATATGCGAAGAAGAGAGTTGGAGTTTGCAGTTGATGACTGGGTTTACCTAAAAATTTCACCTATGAAAGGGGTAGTGAGGTTTGGAAAGAAGGGGAAACTCAGTCCGAGATATGTAGGACCCTATAGAATTTTGAGGTGTATCGGCAATGTAGCCTATGAGCTAGAATTACCTTCAGAATTAGCAGTTGTGCACCCAGTATTCCATGTGTCACTTTTGAAGAAGTACATCGGGGATCCAACCTCAGTTGTGCCATTGAACAATGTATGAATAAAAGATAGTCTCTCATATGAGGAGGTACCAGTCCAGATCCTTGACCGTTAGGTATGTAAGTTAAGGAAAAAGGAAATAGCATCAGTCAAGGTATTATGGAGAAATCAGCAGGTGGATAGAGCTCTGTGGGAGGCCAAAGCTGATATGATGGCCACATATCTACACTTGTTCTCTACCGACTTTGTTACAGCCTAAAATGTTAGTTTGTCTTAGAGACTGATTTAGTTGTTGGATTCAATTCATGTACACAAGTTTCTTCTATGACTTTGTATGTATGTATGAAAAGTGGATTTGGTTCAGTTGTGTATTTTGAAGCAAAGGTAGTCATTCTGATAGTTTTGGAATTAAATGAACAGTATTAGAAAAATTTTGATTGTTATTCTCTGCTTTCTTGTGTATTTGCCAACATTCGAAGAGGAATATTCCCAAGGGAGAGATATTGTAATGCCCCAAAAACTCAAGGAATAGATTCGAGACTTAAATCAGAAAAGTTGGAAATATACAGAAATTGTCACAGAACGACTCATCTAATGAGCCGTTGAGAGACCCAACGACCCGTTAGCTCAGCCGTGGAAAGGAGGTTTGAGAATTTATAATGGAGATACAATGAACCCAACGGAAGACCTCATAAGTCGAGGTTAGTCACCACGACCCATTAGGTCATTCGTGAGTAGGTCGGGTCAAGAATTAAAATAGTTGGGCAGTGTACTTGACGGATGGAGACCACGAGTCGTGGTCACCAATAACGACTCGTTAGGTCCCCCGTTACCATCCCTAGTCAGTCGTTAGACAGTGCACCTAACGAGTGTCACCATGAGCCGTGGTCACTAACCACGACCCGTTAGGGTCACCTAACAGTTTTTTCCTTCGACTTTCTAAGGGATATTTAGTAACTTTCTATTCTCCTAAACTTAAACTACGTCGTTTTAGACGTAATTTCAGACCTATTAGTGGGAATGAACGGCTTCTCCCCTCATTCCCCACCGTTCATTCTTAGAGAAACATCGAAGAGTCTCTCAAGAAACTTTCAGAGTAAGGTCCAGGGTTTCTCATTCATCTCAGAAATTCAAGCTTGCTCATCAGGGGAATTTCTTAGCTAGGTATGTGGGAATTCAACAAGGAAATTTCTTCCCTTGTGTCCCCCAAAACCCTCCCATAGTTTCTCTATCAGTTTTAGCCCTGAGTTTTCGAATACGAAGAAATTATATGTTATTATTTGTTAGTTTCACATAGAATGATATCCTTGCTTATTATTAATATGATATCCATCAATTCTTAACTGAATTGATGATGTTCTTGCCAAAGTGAATTTAAGCCCTAAATTTTTGAGTAAAGACTATTTGTGTATTAAATTCTGTCTAGTTTGTGAAGTGTGACTTGGATTGAATTTTCTAGTATTTCTTATTGTTTACAGTTGAGTAAATATTCCATTGATAAGTATGATTTTATCCTTGTCGGATAAGATTTCTTTAATTCTTGAAATTTTGTCATATTATGGAATTCCTGTGTTGTTGGAATGAGTTGGATTCTCTATTAGATGCTTACTAGTTCAGTTCAGTTAGAACGTAGAGCCTGTTCAGAACTATTTAAAACTTGTCAATTGATCAGTTTGACTTTAATCTTTTCCCGAGGTGTTAGTGGTGCCTCTCAGTTATCACAATCAGACTCAGAACTCAGTTTCTTTAGTCCACTAGACGGTCATGACACTTTAGATAAACAACTCTGACTAACCTTAGGACCCCAGACAGATTACAGTTTATTCTTTGACGGTTACGACGCTTCTAGATAAGCAGCTCTGACCAGTCTAGAACTCAATTTCAGAATCTGGTTTGATAAGCCTCTCAGGGTACTTTCAGTCATGTATACCTAACTAGTCTTGCACCCCAGTTTCGAGATATCAGCTTAGTACGTAGTTTAGAAATTTAAGTGGGAGTAGGACTTAGCACTGAGCAGACCGGGGTTCCAGCGCACCCAGGTTTCCAGAACTATGTTGCTAGCGTAGGTTACAGTATTTATTGGCCTGATTGTCCCCAGACTTATGTGATCACCCAGTTCATATCTTTATATCCTGGCAAGGTATATTGGGTCCTATCAGTGGGGTGTATACATCAGACTCCATGTCTAGCTCACGTGGTTATATGTTGGTTATAGACTCTCCGACTAGTCAATTCAGTGCAGTTTCAGAATAAGCAGCTCAATTCAGTACAATATCTCAAACTCAGAACTTTCAGACTTAGGGCATCCCCATGACAATTAGAAAGGGTCATCTTGACCATTTCAGTTTACTTCAGTAGTTCAGTTCAGTATATTAGTTGGTCATTGCATGTCATTTCAGTTTAGTTATTTATATTCAGCTATGTCTTCTCTCACTTACTCAGTACATTCAAAGTACTGATGCATAC
>JACEIK010000912.1:74667-87114 GCA_018107945.1 Datura stramonium
CTTTCCAATTTAATCCCTTTATTCTCTCATTGTAGCTGCCCAAAAATTTCTCTCCCAAATCCCCCAAAATTTTATCCGATTTCTCTCTCATCACCCTTTTTTTCCTCTTTCAAAATTTCCATTATTTCTGTCGATTCCCTCTCTCTCTCTCTCTCAGTCATGGCGATCTGGATGCAGAGAATTATAGATCTCTGGAGAAACAAAAAAGAATTCTAAATCTTTTGGTGAAAAAGATGCAGAGAATTGTAGTTCCCCATTGGTCTACCAGATCCTTCTCTAATCTGTACCGGATCGATGGGTGGGTGCTCCTTATTTCTCCGTTAACTACTCCGGAGATACCATTGTCGGATAAATCAAAACTCCAGATTTGATTAGCAATCTTCTGATGGAGAAGCATTTGCTTCACCAATAACGGAGAAATCGAAGTAGAAGATTTTATTAGCAATCTATTATTGCCGGATTTCTCAAGCTTTTGTCTTTGTGTATCAATCTGTGATTGATACACTGCAATTTTTTTCAAACTTTTGTCTTTATATATCAATGCAGAATTGATACATGTATCCGTATTAGATTTCTGATAATTGCAGAATTATTATGTATCAATGTATTATTTTGTGTGTATCAATATACTGTACCAATTTGTTATTAGTATATATCAATATTTTCAGTGATACATGAATATAAAATATCCATATTACTTTGTGTATCAATTTAAGAAATTTTTGCTAATTAATTGATTCATTGCCCATGTGTCAACATTATCTTGAATAAATTACAAATTAAAAATTATCCATTCATGTTCATCAATGTATGACAACTGTATCATTATTTATAAAACATTTAATGTTATAGAATTCTGCATATTATAGATTCTTTGATTGTGTATTTATTTTTTTATTTAAATTTTGACTATTGAAACTAATGATACTGTTTTTATCATTATATTTGTATATGTATAATTTTTTTTATGCTTATTNTAGTATGTATCAATATTTCTAGTGAAATGCATAACTTCCATTTAGATAGATGAGTGTTTGATACATGTATCAGTATAAATTTAAAAAAATTTCCCAAATCTATAACGATGATACACCCAAAGAAAAAGAAAATTTTTCCAAAATCTGCGATTTCAGATTTAGAAATTACATGAATGTGGAATTTTGGTTTAAAATTTTAGATATGGAAAAAAACATTCAAGATCATAAAAAGAGTGATTTACTTCCATTAATTACGCAACTACCCTTAAAAAATACCAATTAAAGAGGAATTGAACAAATAACACCAATTAAGGAGGAATTGCAGAGTTTGAAATTTAGATACTATCATAATGATTACAGTAAATTGTATCAGAAAATAGGAAAACATGTTATTTTCTATAATTTTAATAAATTACGCTATTTTATGTAATTATTTTACTATGTAATGCTATTTATGAAAATTGCTCAAAGAAAATGGAATTCGAACCCATGATACAATCTTCTTGTATGTCGGCCAACCCAAAATAGGAACCATCAACGCTAATAAACTGAAAGAAAAAAAGAGAAATTCTATCACATCTAAAAATGGGCCTTTTGCAAATACAAAAGCCCAGCCCAAACTTCTCCACCGTTACTACACCTACAAACCTCTTTTTCCCTTTGGAAATCCGCTTCACATATATCCCAAATAAACATCTATGCCTTTTGGTCGGGTCTCAACCGGAGCACACATAACAAAACCCTAATACGAAAATCGTTGTGCTTCTTTCTCTCTCTGTGTTAGCAGCTTATTGGAAAGCATCAATGGCGGTGGAAGCTGCAAACCAACCAAAAATCCGATGGGGGGAGCTAGAAGATGATGCGGAGGATTTGGATTTCCTGTTGCCGCCGAAGCAAGTATTTGGGCCAGACCAGAATGGGGTTAAGAAAGTAGTGGAATACAAGTTTAACGAGGAAGGGAACAAGGTGAAAATAACTACTACAACACGTATCCGCAAGCTTGCGAATGCCAGGCTTAGCAAAGGCGCTGTTGAGCGCCGCTCTTGGCCTAAGTTTGGTGATGCTGTTCATGAGGATGTTGGTGCTCGTCTCACCATGGTTTCTACTGAGGAAATTCTTCTTGAGCGCCCTAGAGCTCCCGGTATGGATCTTTTCTTGTTGTGCTTAGCCAATCTAAATTGTCTGTTTTCGTTTCTTTTGTTGTGATTTAATGGATTTTTATCGATTTGTTATTTTTTCTTCTTGGTTATTTTCAATTGGGTCTTCATTATTTTGCTCTTTTGGTTGTGACTTCATGGTGCTTTTATCGATTTGCTTTTCCTCTTTGATATCATTTGTGTTGCCCGTTGTGTCCTGTATGCTGTTAGTGTTATTATCTTGTTTTTGTGAGTTGCCTGCTACTATTTTGATTGCTGTAGCATGATAATAATCTGGTTTTTGTGAATTTGTTGTTATAAAATGGGTAGCTGTCAGATCTGTGTAAACAGACAAAAGAAAAGAGTAATTTTTCTTGTTGTTCTGTTGTGTTTTGATTTTGATGTATTAGCAAGCCATGTTTATTGTGAATTCGGTTGGTGTTCCTTTTGGGTGTAGTAAGGATTAAATATTCTTAAGGAGAATTTGAAGAAAAAAGAGGAACTTTGTGTGAAAAAGTTGTTAATTGGTTTAAGATGAAGACCTTTGGATGAATTTCCTGTTCTCTTTAGTTTGGTTAGGAGGAGAAAGGTGGGAAACTGTGGAATGCAATCTCTTATGACGCAGGGCGTTTAACTTTATTGTGTGAAATATCTAATACATTCTAAGATAACTATTGTACTTTATTTTTTCCTGCATGTATATATCTGGTCTCCCATTTGAGTATAAACATTGTTCGCTAAAGACATATTGTTCAGTATCTCTCGGATTGACTATTATATAGAGTTGCAATCACACGTCACATTGTAGATTCAAGTTCACATATTATTGGCTACTCAACCAGAGTAGTGAGGCAGGGAGTTACTGTAAATTGTATGCATTCGCCACGATTCATTTCAGCTATAGTAATGGTACTGCACCTTTGTTGAGGAAAAAGATTGATTTTGCAGCTGTGTTTGCGGTTTCCTATTTGAGCAATGAGAAGTGGAAAAATTTACTCCCTCTGTTCACTTTTACTTGTCAACTGTACTGAAAGAAGTAAATTTTCACTTTTACTTGTCCACTTTAACATACCGAGAGAAACATCTTTTTCTTCATGATTTTCCTTTAGCATTAACTACTCATTCTAAATCATTTCTCAAGTCACTATACATCAATTAATGCGTGTATCATGTTTAAATATGTACTACATTTAATATTTCTTAGGGGATGTGCAAAGTCCAACGTGGACAAGTAAAAGTGAACGGGGGGAGTACATGCTTGTGAAATGCCTGCTTGTATAACTATTTTAATGATTCTGCAACTTTGTTAAGGAAAGAGATTGTATTGTTGCAACTGTGTCTCCTGCAATGGGAGTTTGAGAGTTGGAACGCATTATTGTCTGACATGTATGCACGCAACCGTTGTAGTCATGGTAACTGTTCGGTGAATTGTATTCTCATCTGTGTTTTAAATCACCTGTGTGGGTCTTTTCCCCTTGAGTTTGCAATTTTATTTTTAGTTTTTATTTTTTGGTGGTTAATTAGATGCTGTATATGCATTATCAGATTCAAGGAGACGCATTCTCTGACTTGAGCTTAATTTGAAGTTTACCTAACCCTGTTATTGTGGTTATGGAATCCTTTTAAACAGGTTCGAAGCAAGACGAAGCTAAAGCTAGTGGAGACTCTCTGGCTCAAATTGGGAAAGCAGGGGCTGTTCTTATGGTGTGTAGGACCTGTGGCAAGAAGGGTGATCATTGGACATCAAAATGCCCCTTCAAGGATCTTGCTCAGCCAAGTGAGACCTTCGTGGATAGGCCACCATCAAGGGAAGCCCCTGCTACTGGGGCTGGTTCTCAAAAGAGTGCTTATGTTCCTCCGAGCATGAGAGGTGGTGCTGCAGAGAGGGGAAGTGGTGGGGGGACTGAGATGAGAAGAAGGAATGAAGAAAACTCTGTTAGGGTCACCAACCTTTCTGAGGACACTCGGGAGGCTGATTTGTTGGAGCTGTTCCGTCCCTTTGGTCATGTGAGCCGAGTGTATGTTGCCATTGATCAAAAGACGGGAATGAGCCGAGGATTTGGTTTTGTCAACTTTGTCAACAGAGAAGATGCTGAGAGGGCCATAAACAAGCTCAATGGTTATGGTTATGACAATCTCATCCTTAGAGTTGAATGGGCTGCTCCAAGAGCTACTTAGTGTGTTTTTTCCTTGACCAATACCATGTTATTTAAACCAAAAACTATTCCTTTTGATTTGCGGCTGTGGCCTTGTGCGCTCTTGAACACTGTTTTTATTTTATGTTCTTATTAAATGAAGAATATTGTCCATGAAGGAGTTTTGGAAAATAAAGTGTAGCCTGGTTTCTACAATTTTGTCTTGGCAGAACTCTGGGAATTGTGATGCGGTTCGATTGTAGAGGTTAGGTGGTTAGCAACAAGGCTGCCATGAGTTTTTTAGTAAATGCTTGATTAAGTGATTAGGTGAGAAATTGCAGTGTTAAATTCTTTACAATAGTTCCATCAATATTTTGTTTTATCGTTACAATTTGCAAAGGAGAATAAAGAACTTGGAGCGGATCTTCCACAATACCCTTCACGTTCTTCAGGAACTGTCTTGATTTTATCAGCAAGCTAAAAAAACTCAATTACAAGACGAAAATCTGAAGGAGCCTCCCCTCCGTACTGGGAGAATTGTGACGAAGTCACTTTATTTTCTCACTAGCAAGCTTGGTTTGACTCAAAGTAAATGTGAAATTCTCTTTGTAATTTTTTTGTTAATCTTCCACATCTTTAAGAAGTCCATACTCGTAGTTATTGCATTATTTCGATAATTTTTTGTTCTTCAATTTACAATCACACTATTCTGTTGTAGTTATTGTCCTAATATTGTTTGTTACTTTTGTTATCTGCTTATTTCTTGTATTGCTGTTGCTTTTATCTGGATTAGTTTGGACAATTGATTGAGCCGAGGGTCTATTGAAAACAGTCTCTCTATCTCAGTGGTGGAGGTAAGGTCTGCTTAAACTCTACCTTTTCCAGACCCTATTTTGTGGAATATTATTGTCACATCTCAGAACTGGCGTAGGGCGCGACTAGCACTCGATTCCAAGGTGATTAAGAAGCGGGCTATATAATGCTTGTACTGCAACCCTTAGGCTAACTAGACCACCTGTCACGGTCAATTATAGCATAGGAATTGGACCAACATGCATAACCAATGATAGAATGCCGACAAGCCTAATAACAACATCTGAAAAGAACTGCGTAAGACCAGCAAGGCCACACGCCAAACTGAAAATATACAACTGCACAACTAGTCCACAAAAGCTCTAAAGAGTAAGCAAAATGAAATGCACGGGACAAGGCCCTGGCCTACCCATATTGTACATAAAAACTCAATACAAATAAAATCAGACAGGGCTCCTGAAAGAAAGGAGCACACTAATTCTCGACTGAATATGAGCTCCTACTGCAATAGTCAATCCGAGCCCCTACCAGCACCTGCAGCACGATTGCAGGGGTCCCCAAGCGAAGGGAGGTCAGTACAAAAAAAGGCACCGATATGTAAAACTGAAAGCTGTAAACAAAATAATGCCAAACATAAATTAAACCAGAGAAGGAAATAGCAACAACCTGAGACTCTAGAACCTATCAACATAGACAATGACAAATAACAACTGAATATAACTCAAAGATAGGGTAGGGAGAGATAATCTGTAACTCAGTAACCTGCTACTTTATATGCAGACTCTGTGCATAAACATAACTCAACTGACTCATATGAGAATACCTTTAATACTTGGATTAGAGTTTGTGAGAAATCGACTTGGTGGCTACTTAATCTTGGATCAAGCTTTTAGTTACCTAATACTTGGACCAGGATTTTCATATATAGCACATCGCACAATCAATCATATGATACTTGTACCAGAGAGGGTGTGCGACATTGCACAATAAGCCATATGATACTTGGACTAGAGAGGGCGTAGGTATAATATGCAAAACATGCAACATGAGCAAGACTGATACTTAGACCGGCAACTGAACAATGCAACCATAAGCAAGATATGCAAAATCGATACTTGAATCCACAACTGAACAATGCAATATAACTGACTTAGAGAACGGGTCCAACTCAGAAGACCAAATGAATACCTTACCCCTAGCATCTGGTAGAAGGGGACATAAAGCATAGCATGACTTAGAGCTTAACATAAACTTGAGACTCGAGAAATATGAAACTGACCATCGCTTACAAACTCTTAGAATTAACTTTGGATACTCAGACCCAACTTCGAAACACTTGGACTCTGCTTTAAATACTTGAATTCAATTTAGAGAGCTTAGACTCAACTCAAACTCAACTTGGAGTAGTTAGGTTCACTTAAAGTTCGTGGAATCACTTAAGGTACTTAAACATGCTTTAGAGTACTTGGACTCAATTTTATATACTTAGGATCGACATTCGTTCAACGTAATTCTCGGTAATCCGGTAACTTGCCCTTGGATTTAGGAATCGAGGTTAAGGAATCTTTATTAGGCTTTAAGCACTTAAAAACATATGTATATAGAGGTAGGTGATCATATTAAGGAATCTATGCGTTGATACCTTCGCTTACTCGTTCTAGGCTAACATTAGTTTCTTAGCTTACTTACATTGTTCTTATATCGTCGTCTTAACTTTGTTTCCAATTTCACATAACAATCTATGCCCTTGGTATGTTGCTGTTGTTGCTTCCCCATCTTTAAGAAGAATCCTCCAAGGGATGATATTGCATCCATAGACACAATTAATTACTAATGATTTGGAATCATGTTCAGCTATAATAGACTGAAAATTGTTCTCCAAACACCAGTTAATGCTAAAAAGTAGTTTAGCCCAATTGCTAGTTTTACTGCCAAGAGAAAGAGTAATAGTTCACAGGTAGTTTTCTTGTCCATTTCATGACATCAATCCTCTTTTTGAAACTAAATTTAGAGTGGAAGAATTGAGAGAAATATTCCCAAGAAGGTTCCAGTTTACGATTTGATAAGTGATTATTCACAATCTGAGTAATAGTGAAGGAAATAAGGTCCAGGAGGAGAAAATAGGAAGCCACTTGAGGATAACATCGGCAACGGGGTTATGAGCCTTGTATTTCTACCTAATGAAAAAGGGTTAAAAATGCCTCTAACATTTGTGATTTCACTTATATGTGCCTTTTGTCAATTATCAGCCATAGATACAAAGATCCAGATATACCCCTTGCACTAATGGAGAAAGAGCCACATAGGAGTACATTTGATCCTTTTAATTGTTCAAAGATATATTTGAATCTTTTCAATTGTTCAGAGCATTGCCACAAAAGAGAAAAAAACTAAAATATTCATTCAAGAAAATAGAACACATAATAGTTTTATTTAAAGATTGAAAAAAATATTCATGATAATTCAGTTGATGAGTAAGTAAATGGTAGTACTAAGCTCAATAAAGACGGACAAACTTCCCGGGGAAACAGTAATTTTAATTAGAAGGAAACAAAATTTATTATTGAAGTGTGTTTTGATAAACATTTGATGATAGTTCGGGTAGGAAACTTGCACCTTGATAGTTTAGGTATAAAACTCGAAAAAATTAAAATATTTTAAATGTGTTTTTAACCCTCGCTCCTTATAGTATTTGCCATTCATTTACACAACGAGTGAATCATTCAAAATAATTATTTCAATCTTCAAATAAAATTCATTTGTGTTTTATTTCTTGAATGNCACCGTAAAAAAGGACATACATAAAGATAAATCATTATTTGTTCTCAAATTTAACTTTTTCTTGAATTAGATAAGCTTATCATGAGCCCTTTACATTATGTTTTCTTTAGTTTTTTCTTTTAATAATGATGGTGTCCCCGCCAACTTAATGTGCAACCTCAATTAATTTTAGGTAATCGTGTTTACCTCGACTAATTTTAGATAATTCTGTCCACAAAAGCTCAAACATATAAAAAGAAATCACCTAGTATTTTGACGTTGTTGAAATTTGAACATTAGACCTCATGATTCTCAACTCAATTCATTGATGACCACTAAGTCAGACCCTTAGATGCTACCGTCTGATGGAGAAATTGTGTGGCAATATTACAAGAAGAAATCTCCATTCTTTTTGAAGCGGAGAAACCGCGAGGGCTAGTGGCACAAGGTACTTGGTGGATAGTGGAGCCATTCCTCTGTGCTTCGAACCTATAGCCTGTATGAAATAGGGGGATATCGGTAAAATTTCACAAGAAACTTAGGACATGTTGAATTTTCAACACATATACGTAGAGCCAAAATAATGTTGCAGAAAAATAAATAGGAACTTACCTTCAACCATGATTGTTCCAATGTTGTCAAGAATTGCCTTTATTTTGGATGATTTGTAAGTTTAGTAAAAATCATGTAGTCGTCTACCCTATGCCTATCAAAGTGTGTGGCAGACTGATGGAGTCACAAGCGTATTTATAGGTAGGCTAGGGACTCTTAGGCAAAATACTTTAATCCTTCCATAAAATATGATTTTCCTAAGTAATCCTAATTAATAGTTTCATTCCATCAATTTTTTTTTATATATGCATAATCAAAATTATTATCTGCCATATATATTATTTACTTGAAAGACAAGTTAAATAATTTATTACCAAATATGTGGGCCACATTAAATGCCTCCAAAATAAGACACATTTGTTTTCTTACATTCTCCCACTTGATCCACATATTACAGTCAGATAATTCTTTGTGAGTGATAAACATAATAATATGGTCATGAACTTTAGTCACTCAACTAAACTGTTATGCAACAATCACTTTAATTAGAACACATTAATACATGAATCATAGCGGTTATGATCTTAATTAAACACTTCTTTTATGTATTACAATGTATAATATATTCTAACAAAGTGTCCAATAACTTTATGAATGAGCTTAATATAAGTCATTCAGAGTCCAATTTTATTGATTCAATGATCACAATATAATATATGAAAATAAATGTGCATGGTCATGTATCTCAAAAAAATAATAATGTCTAAACAAAATATTAGAGTATAAAGCAAGATTAAAATGAGTTATCAAGACCTATACGAGTTACATGATCCTTGAACATATTAGCAGGTAAACCTTTAGTTATAAGATCAACAATCATCGAAGTAGTACTAACGTGTTGAAAACTCACATCTTGGTTTTTGACATAGTCTCTAACCATCAAATATTTTATGTCAATGTGCTTAATTCGGTTTCCACTTTTATTATTCTTAGAAAAGAATGCTGCAACGAATTATCACAAAACATTCTCAATGGCCTTGAAATTGAATCGATAATTTTACGGCTCGAAATCAAATTCTTCAATTATAATGCCTGTTAAGTAACTTCACAACATTCTATAAATTCAACTTCCATTGTGGATGTTGCAACAATGGTTTGCTTAACACTTCTCCAAGACACAACACCTCCAGCAAGGAGAGAAATATATCCAAAAGTAGATTTACCACTATCTTTGCATCCACTCAAATTAGAGTCTGAATATCCAGTTACCTTTAATGAGTCAGAATATTTGTATGTGAGCTTATGATCCTTGGTTCCTTGCAAATATCTCAAAACCCTTTTACCAACTTTTCAATGATCAAGACCAGGATTACTTTGATATCTGCCAAGCATTCCTACCGCAAAGGCAATATCAGGTCTAGTGTAGACCTTGCATACATAAGACTCCCAACAAGTAAAGCTTATGGAATGCCTTTCATTTGCTCTTGTTCCAATATATTTTGCGGATATTGATTCAATAAAAAATTATCACCTTTAATGATGGGTGCTGCTATTGATGAACAGTTCTTCATTCCATATCTTTCCAGAATTCTTTCAATGTAGCCCCTTTGAGATAGTCCAAGCAATTTTTGAGATCTATCTCTGTAATCTCTATGCCAATGACATAGGAGGCTTCACCCACATCCTTCATTTTAAAATTCTGGATAAAAAACTGTTTCGTCTCATGCAACAATCCCAAATCACTACTAGCAAGTAAAGTGTCATCCATATATAGGACTAGAAAAATATATTTTCTCCCACTTTTCTTAAAGTATATATATGTATATATATATTGATCAACAATGTTCTCCGTAAATTCGAAAAAAGAAATAATATTATGAAATTTAATATACCATTGGCGGGAAGCTTGTTTTAGTTAATAAATAAATTTATTCAACTTGCAAACAAGGTGACTTTTATCATTATCACAAAATCCTTCAGGCTGTCGCATGTAGACCTCCTCTTCAATTTCTCTATTCAAGAATATCGTTTTCACATCCATTTAATGTAGCTCTAAATTAAAGTGAGCTACTAATTTCATGATTATTCTTAATGAATCCTTCTTAGAAACTGGAGAGAAGGTTTCATGGTAATCAATGCCTTCCTTTTGAGTGAAACCTTTGGCTACAAGTTTGACTTTATATCATTCAATATTACCAAATGAGTCTCTTTTAGTTATATAAACTCATTTGGATCTTATAATAGAGACTCCTTCTGGTAATTCAACTAGATTCCAGACTTTATGTTTGGCCACAGATTTCAACTCTTCCTTCATGGCATCATACTAAAGTGTGGAGTTTTCTCCACTCATAGCTTGTGGAAATAAGCATCTGTCATCTTTAAGTCCAATATCATAATCAAACTCTTGGAGATATACAAAGTCACTAGAAATTGCTGGTTTATGAACTCTTGAGGATTTTATTATTTCCACTTATTCAGACGTTCCTTTAATGGGTTCAGGTAAAGTGGATTGTTCTTCATGTGGCTCTTCAGGTGGTGGCGGCAGCTCTGAACTTGTTACTCTTTAGAGAATTCATGAGAATTTGTCTTATTAGCATTCAAGTTTCCAATGTTTAAAGGTACCATAGGTGGTTCCCTTACTTCTTCTAGCTCCACTACTTGAGTCAAACCACTCCCACTTGGTTCATGTTCCTCAAGAAGTTTAGCATTTCTAACCTCAATATTTTAGGAGAATGAAAAGGACAATAGAACCTAAATCCTTTAGAGTTAATCACATAACCTATAAAGAAACCGCTTTTTGTTCTTTCATCCAACTTTTTTAGTGGTGGGTTATAAATCCTTACCTCAGTTGGACATCTCCAAATGTAAATGACTTAAACTAGATTTTCATCCTTTTCATAATTCAAAAGGCATCTTGAGAACAACCTTGGATGGAACCCTATTTAAAATATAAATAACAGTTTTTAAGGCTTCACTCCATAAAGATAAAAGTAAACTTAATCTGCTAATCATGCTTCTTACCATATCCATTAATGTCCGATTCCTTCTTTCTGCCACACCATTTTGTTGTGGTGTTCTTATCATAGTATATTGAGCAATTATATCTTCAATTTCAAGAAAATCAGTAAAAGTACCTTTAACTTGTCCCTTATATGTACCTACCTTACTATTCTCCACCCCTATTAGACCTTACGATTTTGATCTGAGCTTCAGTTTGTTTCTCTACTTCTGTTTTGAAAATTTTAAAAGTATCATGTCCTTCTGATTTGTATATATTTTGAATAGTCGTTAATAAATGAGATATAATATCTCCCATCATTCAAGCAAGGGGTATAAAAATATCCACAAATATCTGTAGTATGATCTCAAGAAATTGAAAAGTCCTTTTGGTACCTTTTATAGAGTGTTGGTTTACTTGCCCTTTATGCGGTCCACACAAGTCCCAAAGCCAGAAAAATCAACAGCTTGTAGAACTCCATCATTAACCAACCTTTTTACTCTTTCAATAGAGATATGTCCTAATCTCTTGTGCTAAAAACTTGATGAGTGCTCATTGATAATACATCGCTTAGTGCTAATTCCTTTATCATGTAGGATTACAGCAATACATTCAATTGTGGGGGCTAGCTCAAGTTTAAATAACTTTTCATCCAAAATTTTCAAATCAATTATTTTATTGTCTTTCAAAAGTTTCACTGAAGAATAATAAAAATTGAAGTCATAACTAGCAATTGATAGACATGAAAGGGAAATTAAATTTCTAGAATACGATGAAACATAAAAAGTATTTTCTAAATCTAATTGAAAACCATCTTTTAAAATGAGCCAATAAGTCTCCATGCCCTCCACATATGATGCTATGATATTGCCATATTAAATATTTTGTTCATTTCTCACCGACTTCTTTAGAGTTAGAAAATTCTGCATGGTTTTAGCAATGTGAGTTGTGGAACTAAAATCAATCCACCATGTATTATCAAAAACTTCAGTGAAATTAGATTCATAACATACAAAGGTAAAATTACCTTTTTTCTCAAGCCATTCCTTGTATTCAAGCAATCTTTCTTCTAGCGT
>JACEIK010000912.1:141553-155698 GCA_018107945.1 Datura stramonium
CTTGAAAAGGTTTCACCCCGTAGTCCAGTCCTTGTGGGTTCGACATTCCGGTTCTTAAAAAGAGCCACTATATTACTTGCACGACCCGTACACTTGCGGGTTCATCAGTCTGCAGAATAGAGGAGAAAATATGAGGAGTGTTATCATCCATCACACATGCCCTCAACATATCCTCGAGGGTTTGGATCGTTCGTTCCGCCTGGTCGTCTGTTTGTGGATGAAAGGTTGTACTGAGCTTAACTTGACTCCCAAGTCCCCTTTGAAAAGAACGCCAGAATTGGGAGGTAAACTGAGTACCTCGGTCTAAGATAATAGACAAGGGTAATCCATGAAATTGAACCAATTTATGAATATATAATTTGGCATAATCATCTGCTGAATTTGTGGTCTTAATCGGTAGGAAGTGTGCAGCCTTAGTTAACCTGTCGACCACCACCCAAATGGAATCATATTGTCGGCGAGTACGAGGTAGACCAGTAATTAAATCCATATTAATCTCTTCCCACTTCCAAGTGGGAATCCTGATATCCTAAAATACGCCTCCCGGCCTTTGATGTTCAACCTTTACTTGCTGACAATTAGGACATTTGGCTACGAACTCTGCAATATCCTTCTTCATACCATCCCACCAATAGATTTCGCAGAAGTCCCGATACATCTTCGTGGATCCTGGATGGATAGAATATCTTGTACCATGTGCCTCATGCAATATTCAAATTCTCAAATCATCAACGTCTAGGACACATAGATGACCCTGGTACCGCAGCACACTATCTCCCCCTTTGGAGAAAACCTCCACTTTTTTACTCTACACCGCTTCCTTCAGCTTCCTCAAAATCGGATCCTCATCTTGCCTAGAATTGACATCAACTACCAAGGACGATTCTGATCCGTTTTGCACAACAACGCCGCCATCAGTCGAGTCGACTAATCTAACTCCCAACCTTGCTAGTTGATGGACATCTTTCACCAACTTCTTTTTCCCCCCATTCACATGAGACACACTCTCCATAGAGAGCCTGCTAAGTGCATCCGCAACTACATTTGCCTTTCCCGGGTGGTAAAGGACACTCATGTCATAGTCCTTTTGTAACTCCAACCACCTCCTTTGCCGAAGATTTAGATCTTTCTGCATGAACACATATTGAAAGCTCTTGTGATTTGTGAATACATCCACGTGGACCCTATACAAGTAATGTCGCCATATCTTCAATGCAAACACCATCGCAGCCAACTCAAGGTCATGGGTCGAGTAATTGTTTTCATGAACTTTCAACTATCTCGAGGCATGTGCTATCACTTTCCCATGTTGCATCAACACACACCCAAGACCAACTCGCGAAGAATCACAATACACTACAAAGCCATCCGTACCCTCGGGTAGGGTCAACACTAGTGCTGACATGAGTCAGGTCTTCAACTCCTGAAAGCTTTTCTCATAAGCCTCCGACCATTGAAACTTCACCTTTTTCTGATTCAACCTGGTCAATGGTGCGGCAATAGATGGAAAACACTCCATAAATCTTCGATAGTAACCTGCTAAGCCCAAAAAGCTCCTAATATCGGATGGTTTCACCGGTCTGGGCCAACTCTTTACCGCCTCGATCTTTTGAGAATCTACTTTTATCCCCTCGCTTGACACCACATGGCCTAGAAATGCCACCGAGTCCAACCAAAATTCGCATTTGCTGAACTTTGCATATAATTGTTGTTCCTTTAGGGTTTGAAGCACTACTCTCAAGTGAGCGGCATGCTCCTCCTCGCTCCGAGAGTATATGAGGATATCATCGATGAACACAATCACAAACATGTCTAGATATGCCTTGAACACCCTGTTCATTAGATCCATAAAAGCTGCAGGGGCATTGGTTAGTCCAAAAGACATAACAACAAATTCATAGTGACCATACTGAGTCTTGAAGGCGGTTTTCAGGATGTCACCCTCCCGAACCCTAAGCTGGTGATATCCGGCCCTGAGATCAATCTTGGAAAAACACCTAGAACCCTGAAGCTGGTAAAACAAATCATCAATTCTGGGTAAGAGGTACCTGTTCTTGATGGTAACATTATTCAACTACCTATAATCAATACACATGCGAAGGGAACCGTCCTTTCTTTCAAACAAATAATATTGGTGCACCCCAAGGAGATTTAGTCGGCCTGATAAAGCCTTTATCTAACAAGTCTTTCAACTAATCTTTCAACTCTTTTAACTCGGCTGAAGCCATTCTGTAGGGAAGAATAGATATAGGATGCGTGTTAGGAAGAAGATTTATACCAAAATCAATCTCCCGCTCGGGAGGTACACCTGGCAAATCATCAGGAAATACCTCCGGATACTCACATACTACTAGAACTAACTAAATGGTCGGGGTCTCGGACTCCACGTCCTTAACTCTAACTAGATGGTACATGCAACCCTTAGAAATCATCTTCCTGGCCTTAAGGTAGGAAACGAATCGACCTACAGGCACACCTGAACTACCTTTCCATTCTAAGACTGACTCATCCGAGAATCTAAACTCTACATATCAGGTTCTACAATTAACTAATGCATAGCATGCAAATAGCCAATTCATGCTTAGAATAACATCGAAATCGATCATGGCTAACTCTATCAAATCTGTTGAGGTGACCATATGAAGAACCGAGACCTGGAAATCTCTATACACCCGTCTAGCTATAATTGAGTCACCTATTGGAGTAGAAACTGAGAAAGGCTCTGATAAGGCATCGGGACTGACTCCGAAGCTACTGGCTATATATGGTTTCACAAAAGATAGGGTAGCCCTCGGATCTAGCAAAGCATACGCATCAGTATGAAAAACTCTCAACATACTAGTAACTACGTATGGTGAGGCCTCCTGCTCTTGACGAGTGGCTAAGGCATAGAATCTGTTCTGGCGTTGTCCGCCAGCTGTGCTAGTGGATTCCCCCTAATGTGTTGTGCGTGGGGGAGGAGCTGTTGAGCTAGAAGCTAGGCCTCAAGCCCCAACCTGATTCTGTCTGAATGCGGGACAATTTTTGAGCATATGTCCAGCCTGCCCACATCCAAAACAAGCTCCTGACCCTGTCAAGCACTGGCCTGTGTGCCCTCAGCCCCACCTGCGACAAGCTGGAATGCTAGAATCTGCGGGTCTGTTGCTATGACCCCTCGAGCCTGATGCTCACCCCCTCTGATCATGTCGGGGCCTCAATAGCATGCTCAGTATGGAAGATGCTGGGGCTGATGATCTCTAATGGGTCTGCTATCGATGCCCACCACTGGACCTCTACTGAGAGAATTTGTGGTCCTCCGTCCTGGCCCTCTTGGCCTCCCTCTCCCTCGAATGTGCCGCCTCCATCTACTGGGCGTACAACACTATGCGAGGGAAGTCCATGCCCTGGTGGAGTATAGTTGTCCGACAGTCCTTTTCCAAGTAACCTATTATACCATGCACAAACTTGCTCAGTCGCGCCCGCTGGTCGGCCACTAGCCACCGGGGCATGCTTAGACAGGCGGGTGAACTCAAGGGCGTACTCCTAAATGGTCATCCTTCCTTGCTTTAAGTTCACGAACTCAGCTACTTTCAACTCCCTCATATCCCGAGGGAAGAACCGATCTAGGAATGCAACCTGCAATTCCTCCCATGTGATTGGATCTGCTCCTGTGACCCTGTTGTCCTTCTACTGGCGGAATCAAATATGTGCAACCCCCTTTAATTGGGAGGCCAGCTCTGCGCACTCAATGCTACTCACCCCCATAACCTAGGTGATCTTGATAATCTCATCAACAAACTCATGTGGGTCCTCATCTACCTTGGACCCCAAGAACTCCGGTGGATTCATTCTCAAGAAGTCTCGTACTCTGCCGCCGCTGCATTACCATTTTGAGGAACATGCGCAACGGCCTGCTGATTGACCTGAGCGGTCAAGGCCCGCGCCAACATCTGAATGGAAGCTCGGAACTCAGCATAAGCGGCTAGCTCTGGTGCTTGGGCTCCTGAACTGGTGGGGCTGGCTGATGCCCATAACCGTTTCCATCATCGTGGCCTTCACCACCTTCATTCCTCCTCCCGTTCATCCTTCGAGATGCCATGATTCTGCAATTACGAATAGCACAAATTAGAAGGATAGAAAGGCTTTTCATCGCATGACATAGATCATGAAAGAAGGGAACATTTTCTAAATGTCTAGTAGCCTCTTCGTCATAGGTGTGGCGCGTTTCACACCCATGAAAAATACTCTACTCAACGCGGCTTTCAGACTCCCTAGGACACATCAAACTAGTGGCTCTGATAACAAATTTGTCACGATCCAAGCGTAGACCCGGATCATAGACACAGGACAAGGGACCCCGAGAGACCCCAAGTTGACCCATGGCTTAAGCATTCATATAACTCATACAATAAACTGAAGGATCAATGATATAAGCATATTAGAAGTCTAACTCAACATAACAACAAAATAAACATCCGAAGCTGAATACACTTCTAAGTCTATAAAGCCTCTAATCTGGACGAGCTGATGGGACAAAATCTCCAACTAACTTAACATTCTGAAATTGAAAATACATCAGGGATAATTGAAAGTTTAGTCCTCGAAAGATGAGGAATCACCAATCACACAGGTGCTAACTCTGATAAGCGACTACAAACGGGGCTGAACCTGGGAACCGGATCCTGCATCATAAAACGATGCAGCATAGAAAGTATGTTGTCAGTACGTAGAATGTACTAAGTATACTAGGTAAGTAAAACCGCTTAAGTAAAGTAATTCATTTAAAACATTTCATACATATCATAACCTTTCAAATATGAGAGTAGAGAACTACATGCACTCATTCTGAAATCATAATTTTTTCATAATATGACCATGCATAGCTTCATAACATCATAACTAACTCGAATGGCTCAAAGATGAAGTATGAAATTAATAGAAAAGCTAACAATGAGTCAAACCTTACTTTTAGAACATGCATGAGTAAAGAATTCACCATGAGTAATGAATATGCAAATATGAATGATATAGACAGTGGGAGACTGTCACTTAACCGACATACCATGATAGAGCTCAATATGAAATCATGCATAACTCAACATCGTATGAAACAAAGCTCAACATTTTCTATTGACAAAGCTCAATAATGACATACATCTCAATTATGAATTCATGCATATGAGAAGCTTTATTTCGAAACATACCACAAGCTCAATCATAGGTGGGAGCATCTACTCCAAATCATGTGGTAAACTACATGTAGAAATATTTAACTCAACATACCACAAGTTAGGATTTATGATAATTGAGAAACTTCACTTCAAACAATGTGGTAAGCTTATGTCGGGAAAATCATCACTTTTAAATCAACATGTGGGCATTGCCCAAAGTTTTATCATACTAGGATCTACCCATTTCTTTTTGAAAACAACATCATAATCATGGGTAGCTTTAGAAATATGTTTTTCATCATCAAATCTCATCATCATCATACATTCAACATCATTCTCTTCTTTCAAGAACTTCACATCCATGGACATTCAATTTCATAATTTAAAAATCACAATTTGGATTGAAAACAATTTAAAATCTGCCCAAGCTTCACAATTCATCAATACAAATATAATCTAATCATATCCATGTATAGAGATTGAAGAATTATGCAATTGGGTAAAAATCTTGTACTTGATCATAGCAATTCATCATGTTTTGATAGAAATTGGGCATGGGTGTGGAAGGAAGCACCCACTATAGCCTTACATACCTGAGATTAGTGGGTTCTAACACTCTCCAATTTCCCAAGGTAAGATCCCAATGGAAACCTTGAAATTTGGCCTTGAATCACCTCTTCAATCCTTCAAACTTGTATGCATGGGAAGAATAACTTAGAGTAGGCTTTTCCCCTCTCAAAACCCTTCAAAATGAGCCTCAAACAACGTAGTATAGGGCCTTAGGACTAGAAAATGACAGAAATACCCTTATTGAATTCGCTGAAAACTGGTCACTGAACCAAACAACGATGAACCAACAGGTCGTTGGAGGATACCACGACCCGTGGTATCTTCCCTTCCTATGCACTGCCCCAACCAAGTCTCGAATTCAGACCACGGACATACAGGACGAGTCGTTCTAGGCTCCAATGGGTCGTTGTTTCCCTCTTCTTAAAATCTAGACTCCTTCACAATGAGCCTCACCGCGACTTGTTGTATCCTACAACAAGTCGTGGTTTCCATCCGTCATCTCCACTATAAAGGTCGACTGCCTTACCACGACTCCAAACAACAGGTCGTCCTTCCTCACAACGGGTCGTTGTGACGCCCGTTGTCTACACTGTCACTAGGCCTAGCCTCTTACCACGACTGCTTACAACAGCTCATGGTTACATACCACAAGTCATTATTCCTCTCGTCCTGTAATTTTTTTCCAAATTTTTGTAGTTTTGCGTTTTAGCTTCCTGGGTCTTCTCTTAGGCACTTCCGGGATATTACACTTTCCCTTCCATCCTTGCATCCTCTTGGCTACTTTAGCCACCATATGGTTGAAATAAACTACCTTCTTCCTCCCAGTATAAATGGGACATCCTAAGTAAATCATAGGAAACTGAAAATGTCTAAATCCAGTAATCTTTATAATTTCTCCAATCTTAGGAACCCCTTCTTTGAAAAGAACAAAAAAACCAAATTTAGCCTTGTTAACTTGCTAGCCCGAAGTCTTCTCATAAATCTCTAGTTTGCTCATCATGAGTTGGAGAGATTTAGGATCACATGATGAGAATAAGATAGTATGATATGCATAACACAAATGAGAGATGTTAGGACTCTTTTCGTCAATAGAGTAAGGAATAAAATTTAATTGGTCCAATGAGTTCATTAATTTAGACAATAATTCAGCAGCTATGATAAATAAGGAGAGTGATAAAGGGTTCCCTTGTTTGATTCCCCTGGTAGACTTAAAGAAACCATGTCTGACTCCATTAATATTAATGGAGTACCAAATGTTAGAGATCAGCCTCCAGATACCATCAACCCATTCATCATCAAAACCAAATTGCTTTAAGACCTTACATAGATAGTCTCATGGGACTCTATCATATGCTTTTGTCATGTCTAGTTTTAGCACCACATTACCACTCTGAGATGGTCTAGAAATGTTATTAACCATCTCTTGGGTGAGTATAATTTTATCTGTGATCGATCTCCCTTTGATGAAGTCTGTTTGATTTGGGGAAATCAACTTGTGCATCAGATGACTCAATCTCTTATTGATAATCTTTGACATAATATTTTTAGAGAAATTACTAAGACTGATTGGTCTTAGTTCATTGAAGGATTGTGAAGCATCACTTTTGGTATTAGGATGAGATATGTGTGAGTGATAGCCCTTGGAATTTGATTATCCGTAAAGAAGTCCAGAATCATTAGTAAAAGGTCTTCTTTAATAATATCCCAACAACTATGGTAAAATTTTCCAGAAACCCCATCAGGCCCAAGTGCTCATAGAGAATACTACCTCTCTTATTTCATCCATAATTGGATTTTCTAAAATAATGTAATTGTCTTGACCAGTAATAACTTTAGGAATACATTTTAAAATGGAGGGATCAAAGCTAGAGTTTTCTTTAGTAAATTGCTTCTGATATGTTACACTCCATAAGTTGTCAGTGATTAGCGGACGTGTGTGTGAACTTGTGAGAGTGTCGAGAGCACGGCACATGCGGAAAAGGACCGAATAGAGAGTACACGAGCACGTTGTCGAGCGAGAAAGTGGTCGGAGCCGGAGGATGAGCGCGCTAGGCGCCGCACCATGCAGCTTGTTGCACTATGGCTGGTGCGTCATGCTCGTGGCTTGGTGCGATGGGTGGCCCCTTAGCCACCACATTCCATTATATATATGTTAAGTGTGAGTAAGTTGTTTCATTTAAACATTTCCCAAATTGAAGCTTGGGTGAGGCGACAAAGTTCGCGAGGTTTTTCACTTTTAGAAGCCGATTATGCCATTAAATCATCTTCAAACGCCAATTCTTCTTGGATAGTGATTTCCAGGACTACGAAAAACATATCTATGGAGTTATTTCTTTGAAATTTTCCTGATTCGTCGGAGTCCCAACGAGTAGAAGTTGTAGAAATTACTCTAACCAAGTCCTAATCAGCTCCAAGTACCCCTTGTTGAGGAGAGGTTATATTCAGTTTTATCTATTGTTATAAGCGATATAAGGAATCCTCGTCCATTTATTTATCATCTAGGAGATTAGTAGTGTGTTGCTGCCATACCGAAGCCATAGAGACTTTTGGTTAGCTATTGAAGCAGGGCAACATAGGTTGCAGTTGAGCGATATAAATTACTGATTTGGCATCTATATATAGAGTAGATCTTGCCTACAGGTGATTGGCATACCTTGACGCCTATAGGGAAGAATCTTGTCAGTATATCCCTACCTACGAGTTGGTGGCACCGGGTTGCCAGATGAACTGGGTAGTAGTTTGTTAGGTCAATTTTCTATTGCCAGTGACTTATTAGCTTTTTACGACCCTCGGCATGTCATACGAATTACCCAAACCCACCCTAGTCATTAGTCATCTGATAGGCCATCTGATGCCCTATAGAATGACCTTTTCAACTGATAAATGTGGGGCCAACGCCTTTGAATACTCATACAGATGCCCACGTATGTGTTTCATAGGAAGGCTAAGCTCAAATACAGTTACAGGATTCCAAATGGCTCAGATACAGTTACAGGAGCCCAGACAGCTCAAATACAGTTACAGGAGCCCGACAGCTCAGACACAGTTACAGGAGCCCAGAAAGCTCAATTACAGCTTCAGAGGTCGAGTATACCTTAGTTATAGCTTGCTTACGGGCCTATAGTAGTATAGATAGGAAGAGTATGGATTGCTTGCACTTATCGGGGCTTATGGGAGGCACAAGTAAGTTATTATGTGCCTTTTGTACCTTACAAGCTTATGGAGCCAGGTTAGGATCTTGTTTGTACATTACCTGTTAGCTATAGTCCATATTGTGAGGTTATTCAGGTAACTTCTGGCCCTTCTTACTGATTACTTTCAGTTCCTTATCAGCTTTCAGTCAGTTATTTTTTACTGCCTTACATATTCAGTACATATTTTACTGAACGCCCACGTATGGGTTGCTATATACTTTCCTACAAATCCAAACAGACAGGGTTCGAGGCCGTCTCATTAGTTGTTCAGATCTGGTAGATTAGCTAGCTCCTTTCTTTCGGAGTTGTCAAACGTTAAAGGTTTGACTACCTTTTGTTGTATAGTTTTTGGATAGGTTGGAGCCCTGTCCCGACTAATATTTTACTCTTAAAGGCTTGCAGACTATAATTTTTTGTTAGTTTGCGTTGTTGATCGTGTGGCTCCGATATATGATATGATATGCATTGTTGGCCGCGTGGGGCCTAGTTATGTTATCTATTAGCAGCATGGGGTCTTGTCGGCTCGCATAGGATGATATTACTACTGCAACTGTTGGGTTAGCTGTTTTACTACAGGTGTTGTGTAGCGGACTTGTTGGCCTAGAGTTGTGTTTACAGTCGAGATATAGCTGGTTGTTTTCTTGATTATGTGTTGCTAGTATGCACTAGGAGTGTATATGTCCAGCCAGGTCAGCTCAGAGTCCATTGTGGCATGAGGTGTCAGTTACGCCCCCCAAGGTGGGGCGTGACAGACTAAAAGGATATAGCTTTCTCTGCAATTGCATCATCCTCTTCTATCCAACTTCCATCGTCAATCCTTATCTTAAGGATAATCTCTTCTTCCAGCCTCTGACAATGGAGTGAAAAAATCTAGAATTCACTTCTCCATCCACTAACCATTGTAAACCAGACTTCTGTCTCCAATAAGCTTCTTCCTTTTTATAAGATCTAATAAGGAGGGCATTGGTATGATTCAACTTGGTTCTAAAGGCCTCAGAGTTGTCACTTAGAATCCTCTTTTCAACTTTAGCAACTATTTTCTCCGGGTTTTTAACACTGTCAAAAATATTGCCAACAATATTTTTGGACCATTTAGAGAGTTTTTTTCAAGTGTTCTTTAACTTTAGGTGGAATCTCCACATTGGGGATCCCTGCACCTCAATATTCCAGGATTGAGCCACAATGTCTTGAAAATCATATTCCTCGATCCAAAAATCTAGGAACCTGAAGTATTTTATTGGATTCCTATGATTGGATTTGGAAATTGTTAAGATGGAGGAGTGGTTAGAACCTATTCTGATAAGATGATTAACACTGGTAAAATCAAAAAGGGTTATCCAGTCCTGATTAACAAGTACCCTATCCAATCTCTTTCAGATACTTTTCTCAGGACTCCAACCATTACACCAAGTGAAAGTAGATCCTGAGTAGCCTGGGTCAATGAGAAAACAGCCCATAATACATTGGAGAAAAGGAAGACTCTTGGACATTTTGTGAGGTAAGCGACCATGTTTCTCAGAAGGATCAGTAATACAATTGAAGTCCCCAGGTATATACCATGGAAGGTTATATTTCCTAGAGATGTCCTTTAGACTAGACCACAATTCTTCTCTTAAAAACACATCACACTTGGCATATATAGAAGAAATAAGCAAGGTATTATCCATCCATTTAATAGAGCAGGTAATTTGTTGGTCACTATCCTGCAGGATGTTATCATTCATATTGTCTTCCCAGAAGATCCATATTTGGCTGTTACAATTGGAGTATGCATTTGGAGAAACCAATCATTCTTTTGTACTTATCAATTTGATCGGCTTTGTTAAAAGGCTCACTAATAGCAATAAATGGGATTTTTTCAAGTCCAATAACTTGATTGAGTCTATCAAGAGCGCCACTGGAATTGATGCTCCTGATGTTCCAATAGAAGGACTTAAACATCATGGGCGTAGTTGGAAAGATTGTGCTCATGTGCAAAGAGCACAGTTTGTTGGGTGGTGTGTTTACCACCTCTTCTTCTAGAATTTTGTCTTCCACCTTTATTGTAGTTCCTCCCTCTTCCTTTACCTCTAGCGTGTAATTGAGAGTTGTCAGATATCCTGCCAAAATCTGAAATATATTAATGTCAACCAAATATTGAGAGCACAAGGGATCCAAATTACTATTATAAATATCATTGTTGGACTTTTGAGCATTGTCACTAGAAATCCCTGTTCGGTCATCACTGTGTTCACTTTCACTGTCCACGCTAGCAAACTCTTCACTAGGTTCAGAGGTAATTCAATCTTCATAATCATAATCTTCTGAGGATTCCTCTTCATCACCATCATTATCATCAGATGACTCAGGTTGGTGACTATTTAATCCTGTACATACACCATCACTATCATTGTCTTCTTCAAGACTTGTACCACTAATGAGCTTGAGATAATTATTTTGAACTTCCCTAGGATCAATATGGTATTCATAGTGGTTTCTTAGATGATGATTTTTGGTTTGGTTTTCAGCAGCTTCTTCACTGATAGCATCGAGGTAGACAATTTGAGTTTGTCCCTCTTGTCTCGCAGCTTCATTAATTTGAGTATTTTGTTCAGTCTGTTCATCATTTAGATTGCTGGAGATGCAGTTGACACCACTATTTTTCCCTTTCTCCATATTACTTTTAGTATGTTGGGCCTTATTACTAATCTGATCTTATCTGTTGTGTGATGCCCTATTTTTCTTCCTGTTTCTTCTCTTCTTGGGGTGGTTTCCTTCTTTGGTAACTCCTTTTCTATCTTCAGTAGTTTGATGGTGAACAATTTTGTTATCACCAGCTATGCATTTTCCCTTTCCCTATACTTCGGAGTCGCTTGCTTGTTTGGTGTGTTTGGAACCGGGTTGTTTAAAGCTACCCTTTCTTACAACTTTAGGAGGGATCATATTATCCTTAGGCTCTTTAATGATGATGTCATTGCCTTTCTTATTATTCTGTTTAACATCTGTTGATCTAGAGATGGTCTGATCTTGCACTTTTTCATTGGATATACCATCTTGATGATCTCTAGACTGATCAAATTTCTTTCTTGCACCCTTTCTTCTAGACACGGTTTGAAAATCATATTTTTCTATTTGTAGCTTGGCTTTTTCCTTCTCCTTCAAGGTCCTCTCCTATCTTTGGATTTTGATTCTATATCATCTAACTTTGGTCCAACATTAAGATTCAAGATGGCCTTGCATTTTACAATATATGCAGTAGTGGGACTTTTTCGTATTCAATATCCAGCCACTTTCCATCATCACTCCCATCTATTTTTTTGTATCCAAGCCAAATTTGATCCAGCCTAGGACTTAGAAGATCTATTTTGCACTTTAACTTTGGCTACATTTTTCCTAGATTTGGAGTATGTAGCCTGACCAGGTGCAACAACCACACTAATATCCTTCACAAGTCTGGAGATAATTTGCCAATTAAACAGATGCCATGGGAGTTGGTGAATCAAAATCTAAGCAGGGACAATCGAGGTCTCTTCCTCAGGTTTGAAATCAGGGGTCCATTTCAGGATTTTCATAGGAGAATCTCCAATATAAACATACTCTTTAGAGAAAACATGGTTGTAATCTACATCATTAGAAAAGTCAAGATATATATTCTTGGGGTCGAAATATGCAATTTTTACCGAGCCTGTTAGATGAAATTGTCTAACAAAAGTCTTACCAATTTCCTCTATAGTCGGTTTGCCCCTATAGAACTTTCCAATGATGGATAATCTACATTCTTTTGCAAGAGTACCAAAGTAATCTTCAGCTTTGAAATACACTGCAGGTTTGCCAAGATGAGTTCCATGTTGGATATCCACAGTTCGAGCTTCGTTGTTTATTGCAGGAAGTTTCGCCTGAATCATAGCTACGAATGTCGGTTTGGAGGTAGTTTGTTGGTCATTTCTCCGGAGGCCTTGGTTCTCATTCTGTCTTTGAGTTCCGATAGTTAATTTTTCTTTTGGCATGATGTCTTTGTTTTCGATGATGTTCTCCGCCTCCTCAATATTATCACTTTTATCGGGTTGTGATTGCATGCGAATATCAACAGCCGGATTTTGAGAAGTGTGTAAGTCAATTTTGGGGGTTTGTTTGTCAAAATGCGTCGAAATCTTTGGTTGCTGTGTATTGGGATTTGGTTTCTGAGCAGTAGGATGATTGATGGGTGTGATGGGGTTGTTGCTGCAAGTGTTGAGAGTGTTTCCGATAGCCTGAGCATGGTCAATTTTGCTGGTTAGGTTAGTTTCAATGGCTAAATTAGCCGTTATCGGCAAGGAAGTGGAAGCAGATATGGGCTTGAGGTGCTGGGTTTGAAGATGTGTATCAGTGCTATTGATAGAGTCTGGTGGGTCAGGGGGTTGGATAGTTTTAAACTAGATGCTATTTGATTTTTTATATATGGTGTTGGTGTTGTGGGTATACATGCTACTTGAATAATCTTTGTTCTTTGTTTAATTTGAAGAAGATTGCATTTTTTACGGTATAATTATTTCTCACCAAAGTCCTTAAAGATCTATGTTGTTCCATTGTAGAACTACCCACACAATTTAAAACTAGGAATCTCTTTGTCGGTCATTCCTTAGGAATCGTCTTATCCTATAAGGTGTATCGAATGATTACTTCCGCGTCATTTAGAGTGGCTTGGGTCTCAATCTAGATCTAACATCTATGAAAATTTTTGCTAGGCTAAAATGGGACAAATGATGTGGATTTTTATTTTTTTTTAGTATTAAATCAGTTATTTGAGTTGTTAGTGTTAAGTGACACATTTGGTCACAACAATAGTATAAATATGTACAACAATTAAAGAGTGGCATGAATAAATGAGACATTTCAAATAGTCAAGTAATGTTATAAATATATTTTCTATTTATGGTAAATATCTATTTCTTAGAAGGAAAGTTAGGGTTTGTACCTTTGTTACCAAGTAAGTTTTCTCCTATAAACAAAAGGGGTTTTCTATTCATTGTATAGAATACCTGATAACCCCTTTAACTCTTCAAGAGGATCCCATCAAGAGAAATAAGAACTTTCTCCTTCTCTCTTTCTCTATAATATTCTTGTTCTTTCTTTATTATTTCATAAAACGTTATCAGCACGAGTCTCTGCCTCAAGCACTCACTTTGAAAGATCTGAGGTAAGAAAAATCAAAGTTTTCTTAGAAAGATGAAGGTTAGTATTTCTTGATATTTATGTATTTACTAATAACAATA
>JACEIK010000912.1:161837-191321 GCA_018107945.1 Datura stramonium
TCTACACACATGAGCTCCAAAAGAATGGTGATATCAATGTGCAACAAATTCGTTCAAGTGACAATGTGGCTGATTTATTCACCAAATCTCTACCAACTGCCACTTTCAAGAAGATGGTGCAGAAGATCGGGATGCAAAGATTCAAGGATGTTCTCATTAGGGGGAGTTAATACGCGTTGTACTCTTTTTCCCCTACGAGATTTTGTCCCACTAGGTTTTCCTTGTAAGGTTTTTAATGAAACAGCCAAAATGCGTATTATTAGATATGTGTACTCTTTTTCCTTTCACTAGATTTTTTCCCACTGGGTTTTTTCTAGTAAGGTTTTAACGAGACACATTATCTATCAAATAGACATTCAAGGGGAAGTGTTATAAATATATTTTCTATTTATGGTGAATGTCTATTTTTTAGAAGGAAAGTTAGGGTTTGTACCTTTGTTACCAAGTAAGTTTTCCCCTATAAATAAAGGGGTTTTCCATTCATTGTATAAAATACCTGATAACCCCNCCTTTAACTCCTCAAGAGGATCCCATCAAGAGAAATAAAAACTTCTCTCATTCTCTATAATATTCTTATTCTTTCTTTATTATTTCATAACAATAAATGATATATTTAAATTTTTTTTTCTTTTAATTTAATTTTGAATTTCAAGTGCACTTTGACGGTTTCACCTCAAAATCTGAATATGGGCTCCTAGTATAAAATCCCAAATATCATCGTCATCCAACTCATCAAACAAAAGCTATCCTCCCATGGGAAGCATCAAAGCTTTGCATTTGCTGAAACCAGCCACTGATTCTTTCTTGTTCAATTTCAGTAAGAATGGCATTTCCTCATTCCCAGTGGCAATTAAGCCGAACCAGCGAAGATACTCGGTGAAATCGAGTGTTCTTGAGCCTCCTGATGTTCCTCGTTTGGCTCAAACTGCTCGAATTTCTCTCGCCCCTCAACAAGTAATTAATACCCATCTTATTCTTATTTCAACAAGTAATTTATTGGATCTTGATTTCAATATATTTTTTATGCAGGTTGAAGAATTCGCTCCCAAAATTCGACAAGTTATAGATTGGTACCTTTCTCTCTCTCTCTCTCTGTCCTTCTAAGTCATTAAAAAGAATTAATCTATTGTCGCCATTTCAAGATTATTAGGGTTATCTTTTTCAAATTCAAGAGTTAATTAATACTTGCTCTTTAATTCTATTGAGTCTCTTTGATTGTCCTGATTTCTTCTATAATGTGTTTGGTAAAATTGAATGTGAACAGTAATGTTATTGATTTGGTTCCGAGGCTTTAGTTTCATTGTCAGGATGGATATTGATTGAGTATTACTAGTAGTAGTACCTTTATAGGTGTTGTTATTTACTTTTATTATAGTTGTGTTAACTAAACTAGAGATAGTGGAATTATATCTTAAAACTCCAGTATTAGATAGAATTGAGTATTAACATAAAAATTGCTGCTTTATTTCTATTGGGAGAACCCCTATGTGTGTAAGACATGCTTAAAATGTGTCGTTTTCTTTTCCCCTCTTTGCCTAGGGAAGCAGTTTGATGAATTCTTGTCTAATTACTCACCTAAACTCGCCTTCAAGTTCGGGAAAATATTTCAAGTCAGATTCCAGCTGTTGCCAGAGCTTAAATTTTTGTGGAACCTTTTGAAGCTTGCTTAAGCTTAGAGTTTGTCCAAGAATTTGGTGGAAACTTAAGTATTTTTCTGTGCCAAGCTAACAGAAGGCTGAAAACCTCAAATCAATACGTATACATTAACTTTTGATACTTCTGTGTAATCTGTCTGATAGTGAATTATCTACTTATAATGTTTTGATGCTTGTGCCTTATTCACTGGTGAAAAAGGTTTGGACAACTTCAAGCTGTTGATCTGCAGAGTATTGAACCAGCCATAAGGGCAGGTGAACTCAACTTGATGGAATACTTTCTCTTTGTTTTTTTTCTTTTCTTATAAAGTTTTACTGTAATTTATTGTTCTTGAAGATAATGTGTATGGTTCTCGAAATAGTTTTTGCTTCGCTCAGCATCAAAATGAGAAAATCATATAAGAATGCCTGCCTTTTCATCTCCAGCCATAAGCAACAAAACATATCAGGATGACCTCATACCAGATATGCAGTACTAAAAGATTTCGTTGACTGCTCCTTAGAGTCAGCTATTGGACACCCAATAGTGAAGTAATTTATCTCCTTGCAAATTGTAATCCATTAAAATAGAACAGCAATTAATGCATTCCTCATCCTTCTGATCTCTTCTCTCATGTTCTAGTTTAATAGTGTTAAGCTGTGTGATGGTATCTTTTGGATTGGATTCCTGGAAGAAGCTAACGATGCATCTGGTTACTGTTCTTTTTGCATCTGGGTCTTTCTTTGATTTGAAAAATCTTCTTGAAAGTTGAAAAGATTTTAAGAAAGTCGGGTTGATAAAACTGAATTATCAATCAAAATATTTGCTTAAAAATTCCGTGTCGCTTGCCCTTGAAGAATCGGCATATTTTGTTGGATTTTCTTTGCTGACTTGAGTACTAATAACATGTAAGAGTGCAAGACTTTAGAACAGCAAAACATTTGATGCAACATTGAAATATCCTTTTGGTAATGCCTTCTTGATCTGCAGATACTGAGGGAGATAATTTGCGCGACGACATACCAGAAAAGTTTGAGAACAGGTAATCTTGTTATCCCCCATCTATTTTGTTTTATGTTAGCTTTGGCCCTATGGTGTTCAGAGCAAACAAATGATTCTTGTATGCATTATACTCATTAGGGAAGCATTGATTTCTGCTGTTCCAAGCTTTGAGGAGCCTTACATCAAAGTTCCCAAAGTGTTGAATAAGGAGTGACATTTTTTAGGTAAAATTTTCACTTTACTTTCAGGGGAAGACCACATTTTGATCAGTACGTGGAAGACAAGAATTCATTCTTCCAAAATCTTTTTCAAGATGTATTTTTAATTAAATATTAGAGCAACAATTTGTGTTTGGCTAATCAATTTAAAATCACTTTATGCAATATTAGAGCAACAACGTGTTTGGTCAAGGTTTTAGAAGTACTTTTAAGGCTTTTTTTTTTTGAACAGCAGCTTCTATTACTGCATAAAAGTACATATTTTTTCCTTAAAGCTTAGGCTAAACACTTTTGACTTTGTAAGACAATCACTTTTTTAATATTAAATTATGACTTATTAGTTGTCCGGTGTCTAAATTCGGTGAAACAAACACACAAGGTCTAAATTCGAATAGGGAGGAAATGATATGATCGATCTAATAAGTAAATTATAATGTTGTTCCATATGATAAACACAAGGCTAATTAAAAATGCATTGTCGTACATTTAATTATTTTTAAAAGAAAAAAGGGGGAACAAGTAAAACGTTTTTTTTTTTTTGCTTTAAAGGGAAACTGTAGGCTGTCTAAAAGATGCATCTAAGGTAGCACATTTAGTACCCCTTAGATTTTGTGCTACATCTACAACGAAGTCTAGCATCATCATCTCACCATTGTTACGTGTATTGCATGTGGGAAATGAGAAAGCAACATCTCTTATATTGAAGTTGTCCATTTCTAAAATAAAAATGAGAAAAAGCTTAGACAAAATGGTGAGAAATCTGCCAAAACAAAATTCTGTCCACATATTCTACGGAAATCGCACAAAAAAGAGACAAGACTCAAACTCACTCGGCTCAAGCTGAGCTAACTTTGCACTTTTTTATTCAGCAAATCATACAAAAGCAGGGGCTATATTGAAAGGCAACAATATTGAGGTAGGAAAGCACATCTTATTGAATAATAAACTAACGAACATCACCCTTTCCTTGAGATTACATTAGAATTCCAGAAGAGGGAGGGAAGGAAGGAGAGATCTCTTGGATATTTACAGTGAAGAAACACAGCTGCACAACCAAAAGTGGGGGGAGGGGTGTTGTTACACAATGAATGCCTCTCAGTATTTCTATCTACTCTTTCAACTTTCTTCTGTTTTTCTACCCAATTCCTTTCTACATCTGTGACAATTCACTATCTAAGCGACTATAATTTTAAAAAAAAACAAAAAAAAAAAGTGAGTGATGCAGAAATATCAAAATGAACCCAGAAAAAAGATAGGGTGTTAGCAGAATATATTCCAGTTCCGGATCGCCCGAGTATTATGATTGCCAAAACAGTTCAAAGTCACTGCTATACAATGACCTGTCTTGAATCTCTAGATTAGCAACATGCCAATTTACGAGCTGCAATTGGATACATTTACACAGAACCAGTGCAAAAGGAAATATCCACCACTCACTCTCATCCCTGCAAGGAACAAAAACCATTGTTTTGACAGCGCTATCCAAAGTTTCACTAACAGTACCAAATTGACAAAGGATAACTTCAGAATGCTTACATGTTCCATGGCTGGAAGTACGGAAGCTTTCTGCTTGACTGGGTGCTATAGTGGACATATCCACAGACAAATGCAACGATCTGGTATTAAATTGATGATATACAGTGTAAGTAGGCATAACCCGTAAACTGTTGTTTAACTGAAAGTAATTAACACCCGCGAATGGTCCTAAATCCATCAATAAAAAAGATCACAACTTCTCATGACAAAAGAATCAGAGATGCAACTCGGCCATCTCAGCAGATCAATACACATCCCAAGTAGTTTTGACACACAAAAGTATTTTGACTTGGACAGGGTATGCCGTGAGTGTCAAAATGTGCACAGTTAAAGCAGAATGGTACTTCATTGAACTACCGTTTAACGGTTGTAGATTATGTACCTAAGATTCTGGTAATAATATATGTTAAGGGAGTGGACACTATTTTTGAGATAAAACAAGAGGATAGGATTCAAATTTGGGAGAGGAAGTAGTTCCAAGTGATCCCATTCTGAAGTATACAAAGATCATAACTCCAAACTGACACTTTATCAAGGGAAAAAAATCCTAACAGATGAAAAGGACCGAAATCAACTAAGCATATTACAAGAGAAGATGTTAAAGTCCTATACCAAAGAGGCTTTTATATCAAACATCAGCGACATTGCAGCTTTCCCTCCTAAAGTCAATCCCAGAGTACGACACATTTAAGTAAAAGGGGAAAGGAAGGCAGAATATAAGGGCCACTTAAAGAATGCTGACCATTTCTGGGCCCTATGAAAGATAAGTAATTTGGGAAAGGAACAGATAGATTACTAAAGCAAGTTTGCGGCAGGCATAGTTACTCGTTTCTTTTCAAGGGAAAGGGTAAAGGTTACTTACAACATTAATCAGGGATGTAATGTTCCACAAAGCATATACACGTGCAAGACCAGCAGAACGCCTTTGCCCATGACTGAAGAGAGCATTAATTCCAGCAGGAAATGGAAGTAATATCCCAAGAGGTAAAACAAACAAAACCAGAAAGACATCTGCCAATGAAATCGAATACAGCTGGAGTAAAGTAAGCAGCACTAAACTAAAATCGCCCAGCAGCAGTATCGAGATGACCAAACCAACAAGATCCTGCAACATTAACAAAATGTCCTCAGTACTGAAACTTAAAGGCCATTGTCCAAGAGATGCAGAGAGAGTGGGGCAGACCTGATGACCAACTGGTTTAGTGTTATGGATTAGGAAAGAGAGAACATAAAACAGATCTCTTTTCTCCTTGAGCATCTTTAAGCTGTCTATGTCTAAAATCCTACCATAAAACTTCCGCTTTACAGTGCTTTTGTTATCCCCCCTTAAAATTGATTCATCTCTTAGATAGCCCGCAGGATTCTGCCCGTCCATGCTGCTATCACTGCAAACAATGAAACAAATATATCAATTAGGCCCTTGCAGTGTTGGGGAGCCAAATAAAGGGAATGATATGAAATCCATATTTATACCTTCCCTCACATTAAAAGGTGAAACTATTTTGGGGTCTAGTCCAAATAGCAAAAAGGCACAGACTGGTACAGATAATGTTTAAGGATGCAATAGCTATGAATTTCTCTTCTTTTTGAGCAAGACTCCAATTCCATAGAGACATTGCTTATTATTAAAAATTGCTTTAACTTGCAGGCATGAACTAATTAAACTAGGATCTTCAGATGATTAAACACCTGTCCTCTTCTGCCACTCCACTTGCGCCCTTCTTCAGTGACCAGAAGATATTCATATAGAAATTTCACAAAAAATGACAGCAACTGACAGTAATACGAACAATGCATATACGATTCATACATATTTAATATGCATTCATGACTTAAATAAAAGACACAGATACAAGTGGAACGATGAAAAGTATGAGTATAGAGGGAGGAATGTCAAAATGGAGGGGAGCGGGGAAAAAAGGCAGGAGAAACCAAATAGAGTATTTGAAGGAAATTCTAAGTGCACACCATACCAGGATAGTTGTTCACTTCTGGAACCTTCATCAAAATCTTCAAAAGGCAGTAGTCCAGTTTCTTCTTCAATAACACAAACCAAAAGTCCAAATTGAGTATAGCTGTCAGTTGTTGCTTGGAACGACGCCAGATCTACGCGGATACCATAGATCCTTAAAGCAGGATTGGCAAAAGTTTCAAGCCATCTAAGCACCGGGCGAAACATTGTACTAAGGCAACCCCGACGGACCAAACGCAACTGAGCGTTCAAACCAGCCACAAGACGGTACCATGTAGTAGGTGGAATGGACTGAAAAAAATCACATCTTAAGTAGACTGATTAAAGCATTGGAAACCCATACTTCTGTCTCTAAATTTCTTTTTTGTTTTGTAATGGATGACTAACCTGACTCATCAGACTGGTGATAACATTGTCATTATTGAAAGAGAGTGGAGCCATATAACTTCCATCACCACCAAATAGAAGAGACATCGGAAACCTCTGATGGAGACTAGGAGGCAGATCGCTTCGCTTCTCATCACCACCAAGAAAAAAGTCCACATATGCTAGCATTAGATCAGGTGTTGCTGCTACCTACAATCATGAAGACCTATATAAGGTAAGGTTGAGAAGTCATTTCGAACCATGTACTTCAGTAAAGTTTGCTTTTGGGACTCTACACATAAGATCAAATAAAAGCAACAGGTGAAAATGACACAAACATTTTTAACTGTAAAAGAAAATCATCACCAATATATTAAGAAAAAATTTAATTCAACATCTGACATATCAGGCATCATTTATAATATGTTAACCTTTAAAAGCGGCTGAATATGCCTCAAAAACAAAATTTAGATGGAAGTCTTTAAGTTTTAGGAAGAAATAGACAGTGGAAAACTGAAGAGGCAGTAGATAAAATCAGAATTTTGAGTTATAGCACACAGATGGCAGTAATACAAGTTAAAGAGGCACACATCGGTGCAGCTTTTACTAACAATAGGTAGAACTATGCCACAATAGAGATGCTTTTTTTCCTGCTCAACGTGCTATAGTTTTCCTCTTAAGACCCTGACAGAATGAAGATGCTGTAGTTTCAAACTTAACAAATTAATTATGCCACTTTATCGATCAATAAAGGCTTAATATATTGACAGCCCCATAAACTTTGCCAGCAAATTTCATTTACGCGTTCAAACTAGGCTTGTTCCAATTGAACACTTGTACACATGATTAACTGTTCCTATTAGACATTTTCAGTTCAAATTTTGTATTTGTTCTCAAATGCCCATTACATAGATAAGTTAACCACATTAAATATGTCACCTTTTTTTTATTATACACATAATCCTCATGTAGAAACACGTTTTGGGTTTTACGGCTTATTGAGGCGATTGAGTATAATTAAAGGAGGTTGCATATTTTATGTGGTTAACTTATCTACATAATGGGTATTTGAGAATACACACAAAAATTTCCAAAATTTGAGTCGGAAGTGTCTAATAAGAACACTTTATCATGTGTTCAGGTGTTCAATTGGGACAAGCCATAGTTCGGGTGCCTAAATGAAATTTGCTGGAAAGTTTAAGGGGCTATCATGTATTAAGCCATCAATAAATAAATTTTTACTTGAAACATACCCAAGAAACTATCACCTGCATACACAAAGCCAGAGTACAAAAATGGGAGTTTGAACAGCAAATAATAGAAAGAAGCAAAATTTCACACATTCTAGTTTCTAATCATGCTTAAACACAAAATTACGGCAAATGCTATTTGATCAAAATCCAGTATAATCTAACCTTCAGCCCCTCATAAAGAGCACGTGATCGACAAGAACGTAAGCAAGCATGATCATATTCTGACCGAACAAATTCACGAAGACGTTGTAACTTCATTCTACGCCGCCATTGCTGCCATGACCATGCAAGAGGATACACAAGGATACAAAGAATGCTATGCACTGCTCCTTCCCACCATTGGTAGGCAGCAATAGTATTAATCTCATCCACAAAGGTGTTGAAGGCACCCTCATATCTGGCAGATAAATACAGAACCACTGAATAGCTATTTCCCAGTTTGCAATTTATTCTTTAAAGAAGATAGACAAGAAAACCAAATTTTAGAAAAAACAAATTAGAAACGAAGAATAACCCAGGGAAAATGGAGGCAGAAAGAGATGTATCTATCCTCTTCCCTCGTTTTCCTTCTGAAGTAATGCAAGAGAAAACTTGAAAAAAATCCAATCAGAAGAAAAGACCTCAATGAAACATGCGTAACAGCTAAAGCAAGACATTATAAACAAAAGAGTAAACTGAAGATACCAGGACAATTTAAAAAAGAAATCATCTTACACGACTTCTTTTATTTGCTGGGGAGGTGTATGAGACAGATGCCAAGGTTCACTGAATGTATTTGGACCCAAAAAGTACAATCTATAGACATGGCTTTGTGACTCCTCAACCCTGTTTGTTTCCAAAACCTGAAAGAAAGACAATGTCAAATTCCATGAAAGTCGTATGTACGGCTTGGAGGGAGATCTTTCATATCTTTCGAGATCCACCCTCTAGGAAAAATGTATAAAATCTAATAGTGGATTGTATGTCAAGACGCAAGACATTGGGCAAACCTCATTCAGTGACTCCAGAAATGGAAATGAGTGATCAATTTGAGAACCGTGTTGTGTGGGAGCAGGACCAGGTGACTCATCGACACCAACAAACTTCATCCGAGCAACACTAAGAACTAAGGCTAACAAAATGAGAAGACCTAAAAGGAGAAAAACAAACAGCCAAGGTCCTCCAAATGTGTAGATTAGTTCTTCAAGAGCTGTAAAACAATGAGGCATATGGTATCTCTCCGAAACACATTTGTAAGGACAAGGACGTTCTGTAACACCACCTATTACAAGGAAAGCCCCTTAAAGTCAGTTGAAATTAATCGACCATAAATCAGCAGAGAAACTGTGTAGAGAACAAAATTTCACCAATTTTGAACCAACGGGATAAATTAAAAAAATTGTCCACAATGTAGGAAATACAGAGACTTGTACAAGTTAATTTCACTGACATAGATGTTTTGTATGTTAGTGTCTTGACAGATTCATTTCTTATTTTCTTTAAACTAACCCCAACCCCGAGAAGAAACATCTATATTCAGTGAAAGTAACCCATGTCTGGCCTCTTTATTTCCTCTATTAATACAGACTGGTGAAAGCCTCTACAGCTGCTATAAACATCTCATCATTTGCCATACCTCGGACAGAAACATAAACAGCTCGATGTGGGAGCTCATCATTTGGGCATGAAATACAAAGGGCTCTGTCAGATCCTGTGACATTCTTGAAAGTACCAAGTGGGCATTCCTGTAAAGACACAACAGAGGAATTCCAAAAAAAAGAAGAGAAAAATCACAGGTCCAGTCATTTCTGAATTCAGGGAAGGGAAAAAAGACAGAGTTGGAAACGGCAACGGGCCGATGATATGAAAAAAGAAACAAACCACCCCCTCTCCCCTTCAGGAAGTTCTTTCTTTGACCTTCTCACAAGCTGTTTCAAGTAGATCCTTAAACAAAGAAAAGCTTATTATTTGGCACTTACCGCACAGAAAATTCCATAAAGCCCTTTTGGGCATGGCTTTCCAGACAAACTTCCACTTCCACCAATACCACCTTGCTCTCCACCCAATCCACCCCTGAGGAAACAGAGCACATGACAGAAATACAACAAAAGTTAACTACTGGAACCATTATTAAAGTGATAAGTCAACAAATGTACTGGATTATAGTAATTGATTCGGTTCATTAAAGACCTCTCTTGAGGCTCTTCAAGTATCACTCACCTCCAGCGTAACTTATTTGCAATAATTTAAGCAACTTTCTGAACAAAAAGAGCACGTTAACAATAATCATAACATATTGATGAAAATATTCTGCATTAACCACTTTCTTACTGCTCCTGAAACTATATAGATACAACCAAATAAAAAAGATGCTTTCTTATTCTGCATTAACCACTTTCTTACTGCTCCTGAAACCATATAAGATATAACCAAATAAAAAGATGCTTTTTAGAAGATATAAGTTTTATGAGTGACTAGATTTTTATGAATACTTCTATTCTCTGTATATTTCAAATATTGTTATCCTAGGAACAATTGGTTAATTCAGGTGAAGAAGATTTATGATCTTGGGCGTATTTATATGCCCGCTTGCTATATCTTACCCATGTTTAACATAGTGTTGAGGATAAGAATTGTGTGTGTTGCTATGATTTTATGTTTTATCTTGATATTGAGCTAATATACATGATTAGATCAGGCTGAAATGTGCAAATATTTGACCTAAAGTGTGGAAAGAAGCAAATGTGGAGCATCCTAGAGTTGAAAGGGATTGATTTCAGTAAAGAAAGGAGGCCTGCAACACGGAGGAGTGGAAGAGCTTTGACTCCGCGTTGCCTGCTTGCCCAAACTTTTAGAAGGATGGAAACTGGCTCAACTCCGCGTCACGGACCAGGGAAGGCGCGATAGGGCGCGTGATGCGGAGCAGTGTGTTGCCGGCTAAACTTGTCCTAAGTCAAATCCAAGTCCAGCTAGGAAAACAAATGTAATTCCACTAATATAAATATAACATTTGTGCGTCGAGAAAAAGGTGGATCACTTTTTAGCAAGACACACAAGGAGAGAAGAACACAACATTAGGGTTTTTACCCATTCTATTCTTTAATTTTGCATGAACAATATCACTTCTTGCAATGCTTGTTAGAACATGAGCAGCTAAAAACCCCTTGTTCTAGGGTTACGGCTAAAGACATGATTGTTTAGTAGACGATTGATTCAACAAACCTTGTTTATCATATTGGTTGTTCATATATTTTTATGCTTACTATTCTAATACTTCGTGACCATTAAAATATATTTATATGGTCATTGTAAACTCGGAAGATGAATCATGAGTTAGAACGAAGAATATATGTTGTGAGATCTTGTCTTTATTAAAATAAAGGTTCGATTAGCAGGCTATGAAAGGAATATACCTAGATCGTCTTACTTGGTTACAAAATGGGAAGACATACAAATGCGTTTGGATTGGTTTACAACATCCCTGTTCAAAGATGTTATGCACCAATTTGGATAGACAATTAGAGGCTTGGAAGACCCTAATCATGTTATTGATCTCATGAATCAACAACTAAATCAACAAACAAGCCGAAGAAATTGGATACTTTACATGATTGTGAAATAGAGTTGTAACCTGGAATATTTCTCTAAACTGTGATCATAACCATTACTTGCTTTCTTTAATTTATTAGATACAAAATAGTCAAAAATCACACAACTCTCTTGGTTACTTAAACACTTGTTTTAATTTAGCGATATTAGAAGTGACTCGATAATTGCTAAATCACAAGTCCTTTGGGTACGATATCCGGACTAACCAGTTTGTATTACTTGAACGACCCCGTACACTTGTGTGTGAGTTGGACCCGAACAACTTAATAAGTTACTCGAAAGTGAGGGTAAGGAGAGTATTGAATTTCAACGGACGTGTGAGATACACAAAGAAACCACAATGGAATTCCTTGTAATACCTTTAATCAGATGAGCACTGTCAGTCATGGAGATCTTACATACATTCACTGTATCCATCTTCCACAAATGTATACCTAGCACGACAAAGCACTCTCCGAGGGCATGGAATGTCTAATTTTTTGTCAGAATATCCACGGTAATGTCTCTGTTAGATTCTCCGGTCAAAATAAGCGAGAACACTTGGAAAACTTCTGATCCAGTGACTTACGCCCAAAAAAAAAAGAGAAAAAAAACTAATCCAGTCTCCAGCAGTCTTAGCATTATCTCCCATTTAACTAGATCTAAGACCGAAGACTTAATATTTGGATATTTGAAGCAGCGAAATTGCACTTGAGGTTCTGAAGTAGATCCTAGCTAAGTTGCTCGGACTCTTCACTTTCGGTGCCACACCCGTGTCCACACGGCGTGGGTGTGGGTATGGGTATGGGATCCATATCTGATCTAATTAATCGATTTTGGGTACTTTGACCAAAATCGACCGAGAAATTCCAAACAAATCCAATGATTTTTGTAATCAAAACAAAAGCTAAGGTGAAATTGAAGAAAATGAAATACCTTGTATATAGAAATTTCTATGTCGCTCCTTTTTCTTTTATCTCCTTCCCAGATTCTTCTCTTGCTTAATATTTTCTCCTCAAGTTTTCCATTTCATATCTCATAATCTAGGTTTTATAACTCTATTTTTAGATATTTGAATTATTTTTAGCCAAATCCCTGCACCCGTATCCGTACTTGGATCCGTATCCCCTAATCTTAAAATTTAGACCATGAAGGATCCGACCTCTAGATCCGCACCCGTATCGTACAGCCACACCCGAGTCCAAGCAACTTAGGATCCTAGCCTTCAGGCCCATTTGACAAATTACTGATAGATACAAATTCATCAGAATGCGTCATCAGACGCTCAGAAAGTATCATAAGCAACATAATGCATAGCTCCAAAGAGAACAATGGAAATACAACTCTATCTAGTCACTGAAGCTAAACCATGCATCTTCAAGTTATACGCAGAGAATTTGATATGATAAGAATGTCAATTCATAGCAAAGCAATCTGAGTAGCAGCCAAAAGAATGCAAGCACAAGAAGACTTAATATTTGGGTATTTCAGGTCTAACTACTTTCATCTATTGATTGCAACAATACAGTCACAAAGTAACTCATTCATGAATTCACGAAAACGAGATTGCCCATCTTTTGATGCATTTAAACACATGGTATTACCAGCACACTAGCAGACAGAAAACAATGGGCCAGACTGTTCCAGCAATTTCTGTAGTGCAACAACTAGACCAAACAAAGATGCACTAAAGATAAGACACAAGCTATCCACAACCTATCAAATGAACGGCGTTTATCCCAAATAACATTAACAATAGCACAACTTGTGAAAATAAAATTATTAGCAATATGTTGTTTCATATCTGCACAAACCTTGTATAGATGCTTCCATTCACAGTCGCTATTGGCTGATACACATCTCCGGTAGGAATTTCTGACCAGTGAAAGTGTATCCGTCCACCACCTCCACCTCCACCACCACTGGAACTGCTACTACCTCCAATGCTTGACATGATGCCAGATTCACCAAGATGCAGTGATTTCAAAAATAATAGAATACTTCCACCTGATCCACCTCCAGGCCCTATGTACTGAACTCTAGTTAGATAATCTTTCTTCCTGAAGCTTTCTTCAAAGCTGTCCCCATCAGAGACAACTTTGCCTTTAACCGACAAATGCATCAGGGGATGCTCCAATGAACCTATTACTGCATTTGGATGGCAACAGAAAAATAAGAAAGACAGGAAATAAATTAATAAAATACCCAAAGATGGCTTACAAGAAAGCATTAAAAACCATAATCTTCGTTCATCACAAATGGTCAAACAATAGCATGCAACTGGACCTCATGAAATGTGTAAAGCACCAGGATAACATTCACACCAGAACTGATATAGCTTTGACGAATTACAGGCAATCAAGCAAAAATCTGCACTTGATACTGGCTTTAAATAAGTAAAAGCACACAGAAGTTGACAGGTTAGAGAATTTGCTACAAATGTTTTACTTTACTCTGACACATTTGAAAAAGGAATATATTACATTTAAAATGTAAAGTTTTCTTGTTCATTAATGCTGTAGTTTGAAATAATCATCAGAGCTTAAAGAACCGAAGTAAGCTTAGAATAACAATCTGTAACTTTTTTTCAAACCCTTTATCTGTTTATCAAGTTTTCCATCCGAAGCAAATTAGCTAGGTCCAAGATGGTTGCTTTGGAACAATCCAATGGATCACCTGATCCACACTCTCTTCGCTCAGCAAAGAGAAACAATCAATCATTTTATCAAACAGAAGTACTTAGACCTCAGTGGAGGAAGCAATTACAAGTACAAGATTGAAGACGATGAACAACGAAAGGAAGGCAACATGGAAGATGAGCATCTTGTCTCTATCGGAGTACATGGAATGAGAGAATGATGTAGAAAGCACTAAAAGATCTTTTCTACTTCACTTGCACTTTTGGTGTAAGGAGAAGATATTTTTGTATCTTTCGTTGGGAAAACTTGGGTGGAAGAAAACTGTCTCAAGCAGAGTCACACACACAACTTGTACTTACTTTTCGGCAGCAACTTGATGCTCATTAATGAACAAACAACAACAGCAGCATACCCAATGTAATCCCACAAGTGGGATCAGGGGAGGGTAAGATGTACGCAGACCTTACCCCAACTTTTTAATTTATTAAAAAAGTATTCGGACCTTAAATGGAGAAGTGAAGAAAAAGAGGAAGAGCACAATGGAAGAAGTAGCATTAGATTTGGATACAAGTATCGCCATGTTTGGAGAATGTGAAGACCCGAGATCTTCAATCAAGGAACACTCAACTATGCCTCAATTCCAAACTAGTTGGGCCTACCACACAGATCATCTGTAACTATTACTTAATTAGAAAAAGGAGTAACTAGCAGTGTCACACATACAACCGCTCGAGAGAAGATGTGGACCAATTGTTACAACTTTTTGGTTGCTAGTCAACTATGGTGGACGGTACTGAGTCTGATTGGAAGACAACGGATATTACACACTACAATAAAGGATGTTATGTTAAGATAAAGGATTAGAAGATGTAAAAGCAAGTGCCAAAACAACCTTTGGCTAACATGTGGGGTACTTAAGAAGAAAAAGGGAAGCTTGGTGAAGTGTGGAAAATGACTTTGTGCTAAACGATATAGTCTCTAGTAACTGGTTAAATTTTGGTGCACCAATGAGGTATGTATTAGTAGAGATAATTGCACACTATTTATAAAGAACCACATATTTGGGCAGATTTTCTACTTGTGTATACCACTTGTAGAGGAGGAATTTGAATGAGATATCTTCCTTCCGAAATTTAAGTAATTGAGGTGATCAATTCATCCAATAAAATTTGATTTTTGGAGTAAAACAGGATGAATGCAGAGAGTTGGTCTGACCTCAATCGAATGTAAGAACCTCGCTGGAGATGCGACAAAAAGAAGTGGCATTTAAAACTGTTGCAGCTTAACAATTAAATTTCTGCATTACAAAGCACACATTGCCCTTCTGCACTTGGTGCCATGATAATGATTCTACTATGTATGGAGGAGACTTCAAGTCATATGAAGAAGTTTCCACTTTTAATACAAAATCAGTAAAGCAATGGAAGTTTATGCAATTTGTTTCATTACCGAATATAATAAATTAAGTTGAATACATCTGCAGGTTTGTCACTTCTCATATACAGAAATATCAGATGTTTTAATTATGTCAAGGCTACGACAGCAAAGAAAGTGGAAGTTGGGGATTGTAGTCAAGAAGACAAACTCAAACTTACCCAGAACACCACCACCAGAAGTTGATCCAGCTAGGCTACTATTCCCACTTCCACTGCCGAGTTCACATGGCAAATCAGGATCTCCATATGTGATGCCACCCACAATACAGCTTCCATTATAATATCCATATCCGCCTTCACCACCATGACCAGCACCACTACCAAGACCATTGCTCAGAACCTTTCCTTGGCCTACTCCCTCAGTGCAGCCTGTGGAGATGACAAAATGGAATAGGTGAAACAATGGGGTTGTATGTTACATTTAGAGATAGATTAGTAAATTGTTGTAGTTTGATTTGTTTGACAGATCAAATATTGAAATTTGTATCTAAAATTTGGGGCTTTTTATGTAAGGTAAATTTGACCTTGTTTAAACAAAGGAATTTGAACTCTCAAGCTTATCAAATATTTTGAATATCCTAAAGATGGAAGTGTGCAACATGATCTGAGAAATCACTAAACCCTGCCTAAAGAAAGCGTATAGATATTAAAAACAAGAGGGTGACATTAAAAAACCTTAAGACAATCACATCAAATATAAACTGAAGGAATTAAGATCAGACCCATTCCCGATGTGCTAATAATCCCATAAGGTTGCACGTCTATAGTCCTTGCTCTGTGGAAATGAACAACAGATCCTTCTATGAGGCCTTCAACAAGGATATCTTCAACTCGACAGATCTGCAGATAAAGGAACTATTAGAGTTGCACAAGTGTAACATACATTCTATACACTTATCATATAAAGAGTTCTGTTTTGGTACAGGGCAGATAATAGCACCTGTAAAGTAAAAGACAGTGAAGAGTTCACGTTGCAGTCTTCAGGAGGATGGAGCAATTCAAAAGGACAACCTGGACTATCACAGTTCAACTTCGGTTTCCTACCAAGCACCAAATATCCCATTAGCAAATCAAAGAACCATCTTGGGTAAGAAACAATAGGGAGAAGGAACAAGGAGTAATTGGGAACTCACACAGCATCAGCTGTTGCATTTCGTGAAGGACCCCGCAGAACAGATCCTGGCCCAATCTGCATGCGGTGAGAGAAAAATAGGCAAGAAATTAAAAAGAAATAATGCATAGAACATAATGATCAACTCAAACTACATATGAGGTCTCCGAACTGGAATACCGAGCTCCTCAGGAGCTAGGCAGAACAAAAACCAGGTGAAAACAAGAGGATACAGAACAAGATTTCTGCTCACATTTACACTGTAAAACAAAGACAGTACTAGTCTTTGAGCTTCAATAGCATCTCCTGGTCCAGATAAATTCAGCAACCCTTGGCCATGAACTCCAAGATTTGCATTTGAACGAATTTGAGATGACTCCTGCATAAGATGGCATTCAGAAGACACCTCAAATGAAAAAGTGTGGGAAGACAACCAAGAAAAATGGGGATCGAAAAAAAAAAGCACCTTAAGAACAATTAGGTTACTAGCCTCAACCATTGTTGTCTCAACATTTTGATCCCCACCACCATCAATTACCATTTGTGAATTCCACATCAGAAACATTTTGACAGACATTCGCAGTGCTCCAAAAACCTGAAAAAGACCAAGTCAGATAACATTCACTGCAAAATATTCAGAAAAACATTAATACAAGATACAGCATTGGGGACAATGAGTACACGAGCTGCAATTGAACCATGCTTCTAGTCTTCTAGAAGCACAGTGAAGAACTTATGCCAGCGAATCAAAAGTAAGCATAAAACCATACAAGCGAAACTGAGGCTGGATGAAGTTGATATAAGATCATATAACATGACGAGAACAGAAGCAGCAAGTTATGCCAGATATTGTCGCTGAATAATTTTCCAGTTTCTCTTTCATCTCGATAAATAATTATGAGAACTCTTCCTTAAATTCTTAATCATGATAGAAACATTACTCAACAATCAAATAAGGAACAATATCCAGAGGATCCCAAGTCATTTGGCTGCTTATGACCCCAAAATAATCAACAAGGAAAGCAAAATGTAAAACCCTCCCTTTGCTCCTAGACATGCAAATCATTTTTGCAATAAAGGAAAAAGGTGCTGGACCACAGTTTTAAAACTGGTGCAGCAGATTGTCACAAAATTAAAACTCATCTTCACAATCATTGCGTCCATTTTTTTCCCAGTGAGCAAAAAAATTATAGCCAAATCTAAGATATAATCCTAAATCATTTTGATGTAAAGGTATAACTCTAAATCATGTAATGCTCAATATAGAATGTTCTCCAGATAACCGACTAAAGATGATCTTTAACTTATATGCAGTGAGCTCTAGTGATACTTGACAGCTTTTGGCACCTGTAGTAAAAGGAGAGTCACTTTTAAGTACAAGAAGCAAAGATACAGCAGTGTGAAAAGCTGCACCAGAGCAAAAGAAGCCTGTTTCAGTCTATTCAGCTGTGGTTACCCCTGGAGCCTTCCTCTTCATTTAAAATTATATTCTACGCTTTTATATTAGAAAAATTGCAAGAGTCTAAGGAGACCTTTATGGTTAATGGGTAGTTAAGCTGTTATTAGGGTATATTACAGCACAACAGTGAGAAGGCCCGATGGTTAGCTAAGCTGTTATTTCAACTTACAGGTATAGCTTTAGGAAACACATGCAAGGTTGCACAATCTTCTGATATAGCTGCAATTATCTAACAAGTATTTACATTCTGCAGAAAAACATGCATGCCGCAATATGTAATTGCATGTGTAGATGTTTCTAGGGGTCAATACAAGTAAATGCATCAAAAGTTTGACACTCCAAAGAACAGCTATAAAATGACTCAAGTAGTCGCACAAGCTAGATCCTAACAGTGAGGGTTAAACCAAGACACTTGTAAATGAAGAATAGATGTCAAAAAGAGTTTCCAGTTGGAACGTTCCATGGACACTTCCATTTAACCAAAAAAATAGCTTCAGGGGACACTACAATGGTAACGAAACAACAAAATCTGTACTAGTAAGGAAATTCTACTGCTTACCTTAATTACAGAATCACTCATCAAAAGCTCTTCTGCCAATAATTCAAACTCTGACATCGCGTAACGTGCCAGCCCAAAGCTCAGTGTCCCATGATACAAAAGGCTAATTTGACCTTGGACCTATATGAGAGATAAAATACTCATAACTGAAAAAAACAAAGGCAGGGGTGCTAACAGAAGGAAGCTGGAGAACCACTATGATGCAACATGCTAGCGAAGTTTCTCAAGGCATTCATGACGTCACCTCAAGGTGAAAAAAAATTTCTCCACTTGTTTGTCTTTTCAAGGGGCAAAATCCATTGGATTAGTTAGACTTCTCAATTAACTAATATCTTCAATTAAAAGGGGTGTTGTGAAGATAATTTTAATGAACAGGTCTGCATTGCTGGAAAAGCAAAAAAGAATTGGAGTCTTTTGTATCAGTTGCTTGCACCCCCATTCCTCTTGGGATTTTTTCTTTGCTATCTTTTATATATTCCTTTCACATGTAAGGAGATCAAGTTCTTTTTCGATGAAAAGAAGTTAGATGTCAAGCAAAACTTAACCTTTTCAGCTTCAATGCCCATCCTGTGACACATAATCTAAAAATACCGTGAGTTTCATAATTGGAACATAACTCAATTTCGAAATTTATCTTGACAATGCATCAGTTATCTATACTACTTAAAAGTATTAGTAAAGCATTAGTGCAAATAAAATTGAGGAAACCAGAAAAATCCCTTCTCTTCAATCTAAAATCAATTTTTAGAAAATCAAAGAAGACAAGTTAAAGAGCCAAATCTAGGAAACACAAAGTGGAGGGATAAACACTAACGCAACAAAGCAAAATTAAGCATTAATAGCAAAACAATGCAGCAATCATTGAGAAACATATGTAATATCCTGAGGGCAAGAGTTTGGTATGCAAATATAGAATAAAAGAGTAAGATATCTTTCCAGAGAATAAACAGCAAAACTTCTTTTTTGATAGTGGAAAGAACAAATCTTCTTACCATGGCTCAGGGAAAATTTAATTTCTCTATGATGCTTCACTCAATAGATTCAATGTCAAATAAGTTCAATTAATTGACGTACACATATAGTTACTCTCATGAAAGAGCAGAAAACGGAAAGAAAGATCTATCAACCTGAACACGACTCCACAGCAAGGGGACAGCAGCCTTAGCATGGTTGCGAATATAAACATTTGTCAGAAGTGGCTGGGGAAGATCCAACAGAAGTGTGTCTGTAGAAGTTGATCTATTGTGGTTGTTGACAGTAAGACTGCTTGGGACATTGTCATAGAAAGTTCCTGCTGCGCCTGCATTTTCTGCACAACCACGACTGTTTCCTCCTGCAGGAAGAAAACGGAGGTTGCATTGGCTTTAGTACCAGCTGAACGAAATGATAAAGAAAAGTCAAGCATCTTACCTATTCAAAGGCCACAATTAACTATATAAGCCCACATGACGAGGTTTATTTACCACAAGTATTTCTAGAGAAATCCTTCATCCAGACGAGAGATCAGGCACTAAAGGGAACAGTTGCTATGTAGAGATAGCTAATTGTTTAACAGACCATGTGCAATATAAAATCCAAAAGCATGAAAAGGTCAATTCTCCATAGCTTGGCTCCCTTGCTCAACTATTTGAAAGATCTTCATATAAAAGATGCATGAAGTTGAAGATTCTTAAACATGCAAGATAAACTTAGCCTTACCATATGCAAAGATTTCTGGTTCGTCATGTCTACTAAAAATATCCACAGAAACTCTTCCACCACCTCCACCAGCAAAACCATCACCTCCACAAGCGCTTATTCTACCAATTCCAGTCCTGCATTTGGTGAGAGAAAAGATTAAATGGTAGTGCAGGCAGACTCTTTTTTGCTACTTAAAACATAGGAATAACCGGGCTAGGCAATTGTAATAAAATGTCAACAAAGCCATTGTGTTCTAGGGCCGTCCAATATATGAGAATACCACATAGAAAGCACCAAGTTAGGTATACCTATGCATGAGAAATATATCTTGATTACAAATGTAAAAGTTCAGGCTAAACATTTAGTCCAATCCAGAAACCTAAGGAGGTACCGCAAATTTAGAAGAGTTTCAGCATTTTTATACGTGCACTACATATCAGGTGGAGAAATTAATTTTAAGAAGAAAATCATTGATCCTCTCAAGTTGAGTTGTAGACTTGTAGTCGGCTAGTGATGCTTAAGGTTAAAACCGGCCAATTTTATCTGTCATCCAACTAGGCAAGCTTCATGTCATAGAAAATCTCATCTCCATGGTACAATAAAAGGTCGAAATTCAAGTGTCGAATGAAAGAAGAATTTTTAATGAGTATGTGCTTATGTTTTCCACCACAAACTGTCTCCTTGTTTCTTTCATGTGCCTTTTAGAAATTTTTCTTTTTTAATAAAAAGGGAAAAGCAAAGTGAACCATATCTCCATGGTGCTCTATGTTATGCACTTGACAATTTAAGAAGAAGAAAATGCACCATTGTTACTCTGTGTTGCATGCGCAAGAACCATAGAAAAAATGTGGATCACCTCATTTGAATTGCAGTTTTGGTACAAAATTATTTTTCTATAAGAAGTTTTGCTACAACGTTAATGGCCCTGGCCATTTTATACATACCATACGTGCTCCCTATAACAGTTGGAGTAACATTGGCAAGCTATAGGATGACCAAAATGAGGAGGAAGGAAGATATGCAAAAGCGCCCCCACTATGTATCTATCATCTTATACAGAGAGGAACACGAGAACTTGGAAAGGAAATTGGGAATTGAGAGAATCAATACAAATGGAAATATATCTCTATTGTTTCGTTTGCTGTTGTGTAAACATGAAATAACATGTTGCATGGATAGCAGCTAGAGTTTTGGACGGTCTAGTGTATTATTGTACTAAGCTTCTGTTATTAACACCACCTTAGTGTATATTGCAAAATATATTCATTTTTAGCCTATCATCTTTTCTAGAAGCAAAACTCAAAACAGATAGAACAGATGGTCTGACATCATATCTTTTTCTTCTTCATTACTTCTATGGTCATGGCACGGCAGCACGCATCCTATCAAAAATAGTCCTTCAGATGAGATGTTCCCACCCAAGAGTACTCCTTTTCCCAAATGTACTATAATTTCTGTTCCTATCCTCCCTCTTCCTTTTTTTTTTTAGTGACCATAGTGTCCAATCCAACTTATGCCCACCTTGATATTTCACCAAGTACCTGCTACATCCCATCAATACAAGTAATAGGTAATTCCATCCCCCAAGACTTTGAGCAAATTCAAAGAAATCCTAAGTTGCTCGAACTCTTCCCTTTCAGTGCCACACTCGTGTCCACACGACGTGGGTGTGGGTATGGGATCCGTACCCAATCTGGTCAATCAATTCTGGGTACTTTGACCGAAATCGACCGAGAAATTCCAAATAGATTCAACGATTTTTGTAATCAAAACAAAAGCTAAGGTAAAATAGAAGAAAATGGAATACTATGCATATAGAAATTTCTATGTCACTCCTTTTTCTTTATCTCCTTCTCAGATTCTTCTCTTTCTTAATATTTTCTCCTCCAGTTGTCCACATAATATCTCATAATCTAGGTTTTATAACTCTATTTTTAGATATTTGAATTAGTTTTAGCCGAATCCCCGGACCCGTATCCATACTTGGATCTGTATCCCCAAATCTTAAAATTTAGACCATGAAGGATCCGCACTCGTATCGGACACCCGCACCCGAGTCCAAGCAACTTAGAAGAAATCACTTAGTGCTTCTTACCTAGTGTTATCAAAAGCGCGCTTAAGCCCTAAAGCGAGGCTCAAAATGTGTTGAGCGCTTCACGTCACTTAATGTGCGCTACAGTGCCGTTATCAAGGTTTTAAGGCATACTATTTCTTGTCAACGAGCCTCTTCTGGAGAGGCGACACTAAACAATTGATAGTTCACTTTATCGTAATTTTTTTCAATTTATTTATTCATATATTTGTCATTCATACTTATAATTATTAGTCTTGGACTAAAGATATATATTTATGATTTTTTGTCCCTTTGCACCCTTTTTCATTGAAGCCCACACTTTACATGCGCTTTGCACTTAAAGTTCCAACAGACCTTAGAGTTTTTTTGCGTTTTTTGCTTTTGATAACACTGTTCTTACCTCATGAGTTTGAACTTGAAACTTCATGTTTCTCCTCCCACTTCATTGATCACTAGGTCACACCTTTGTGTTATCCCTATCCTCACTCATTTAGTCAGAAATCCATATGCTCAGCAAACATGGCAAAAAGTAGAACCTAGGTCACAACTAATCCCTATTCTATTACCAGACATAATTGGGAGAAGGTCACCATAAAAATAGAATTTATTTGAATAAAGGCTGTCCTTGTTCCTCATTTCAACTACTTCAGCTAGACAAGGAATGGGATCCACACTCACAAAAGACACTGACAAGGAGCTCATAAGTAGTTTTGCAAATGAAATTTGGAAAAGATCTAGTCCATCTCTATTACTACCTACTATAAAGTTTCAAAGTCAGCCACTTGGGCTTCCATTTTTAAAATGTTTCTAAATTACTTTACAAGTAAAAGAAGGAAATCACTAGCTCACCACTGTTGATAACCAACATATAAGGAAAAACAAAAAACAGGGATCATCCAGGAAGGTAAGAAGGGAAAAACCAAGAATGCATATATAGTCATTCAAAGAGCAAGATAAATGCATCCCAACAGGTTAAGTATTCTTTCATACAGCAGGTTTCTATCATTTGTCTCTTTAAGGTAACTTTCTATACACCCTTATCAAGAAAGAAAAAAGGTAACCTTCTATACACAATTTTCGGAATTGAACCTTATGCAATAGTAGCTTTTACGTTCAGTATAACAAAAACTAATTTATTAGGCTATGAAACAAAGTTGATGTAGGCAGCAAGGTAGTGCCTGCCTGTGTGAGAAGTCCATGGGATCATATTCACTACACATCTGCTGGAATAAAAGAGCTAGCAAGCATGGCCACCATATCTTAAACATATTTGATCCATATGGATGTATTTGCCCAATTGACACATTTGAAGGAATCAATGTTGGACTTATTGGATCCTTAGCAATTCATGCGAGGATTGGTCATAGGGGAACTAACATCTAACACCAACGCCGATTCGAGTCCACTTGATTGTTGAGTCCAATACCAACCCAGCATGTCCAACAGCTTTTTGAATTTGTCAACTAATCAATGTCAGTCCACTAGAAAACAACCTGACACTAATTCCATGTTCTTTAGAGTAGTCAAACTGTTGGACTTTAAGCACAAACCGTAATAAACACATGGACTTTAGCAGAGAAAAGCACCAATGAAGAAAATAAAAAACTAGAAATGTAATGCAAGAGAATGCAAATAAAAATAAAAACAATAATTATTTAGACAAAAGAAAGGAAATACTATTAACTTAGCTACATACACTTTGTTGTGCCCTTAAAGACACAACCCATAGGGGAAGGTGCAGTTTCCTTAGCACCTTCATGTGTACGCCAAAGCAGCAACCAAGCGACATGAAGTGCACAACCTCAGCTTCACCGAATTTCAGGGCTTAAGCCCCCTTAAGAGAGCCATTAGTAACATTGATATTTTCATTTTATTTTGTCAAAGCTTTCTTAGGTGCAGGAACAACTTCTGGGAAAAAAGAGGACTTATTAGGGTCATTTTTGGAGCGAAAGAAAATTGTGAAAAGACAAACAGAATCAACAAGGAAATAGATCAAAGAGAACAAGAAGATGCAAACATCAAGTGTCGCATTCAATGTTCTTTTTCTAATGTGCTGCTATTTTAGAGCCTTTTGTATAATGACTATCCACTTCGATGTCAAAATTTATTAGATTTTTGCATCCATAAAGAAAAATATGTCCCTTGTGTCCACTGAAGTATTCTTGTAGATTAAGTCTATAAAAGTCATCATCTTCTCCCTAGCTTGCTTTTGATGAAAAAGTAAAGATTTTATTATCAAGTACCAAGAAGGATTAGAGAGAGTACATCAGAGGAATCTTCTTCTTTTCCTTTGAAAATATAATTTGTGTTATGACAATGTTGTATCCTTCCATGTGTTTGGATATCTATAACTCAGCAAAAGAATGTCTGATCCCAATTTCAAGAAAATTGTTGTTTCTCACCCACATGCCTCTCTTGTTCATATTAGAATAAATTTTATTAAAAAATAATTCACAAGACCATAATGCTCTTCGAAAGCTTTGCCCCCCATAAAAGAATTCACAACCCAGAAATTTCTTTAGAAGGTTGACAGACATCAGACTTCTAAACAGAACTACGATACTGCATCAGTGATAGCCAAAGCGTGAGTACGCATCAAGAACCTGAAAAATCTACTTTAATTCTAATGAAGACCTTATTTATATTGCCCTTCCCCAGAGCAATGATTCAACAATAAAGGAAGGCCCCAGTTTTGAACTTGTGAACCGATAGACGTTGAGCTGACTAACCTAATGGAGATTTCTCTGTTAACAAGAAAAATACTTGTTGAATTGCAAGTTCAGTTCTCATTATAGTATTTTACACCACTCACTACAAATATCTGCTTTAGTGCCAAATATATCTTGTGAATTTGTTACAGAAAGAGCATATCTATTATACATGATTACATGATTTTGGGGTGATGTCTTTGAGGCCTTTAGCCTCAAAGAGGCACATCCTTCTCAGACGCTCCCTACATCAACAAATTTACTTGAAAAAATTGAAGGGGGGAAACCTTACACCAGATATTAGAATACCATTTTATTCAAATACAAAGCATGAAAACCTAAAACAAAAGTTTATTCTTGATAGTGAAAGTTACAATAATATTGCATTCAGCTAGTTCTCAAAGCCAGCACTGTATTTCTGAAGCTTAAAGTCTAAAGATGCTTGATTCCATTTTTTGGAGGCCCTGAGTCTCATCTATCCATGTACGGATATGCCTCAATGATATCAATGAATGACTTGAATAATTGAAAAGCATAAAACAAATCAGAGAATCAGGATGCCACTCAGTTCAAGTAAAGAACATTACAACTTAAGGAAAGAAATCCCACTTTTTAATGAAACATTACCACAAATCCTTCTGCTAGTTCCCACAGCTAGCTCGCAGTAATACATATAAAGCTTCAGTTACTTTTCACAAGCATGTGATCATCAGCATTTGATGTATCAATCTTTTCATTTGATCTTTCACATCCTTTAAACCCTTCATCCCTCCCTTAGTGGAAACCATTACCTTTTTTTGATCTGTGACATCAAGTACCTATGCTACAAGGTCTTCCATTCTTTGTTTCTTTGTGTGATGGGAAAAATTGTCTAATTTCTTTCTTTAAAGTGAACTTTGTCCCAATCTTATAAAATAGAAAAACTACTTGGATATATTAGGACTTTTTTTATCTGGTAGCACATTTATTAAAAGTTGTACTGGCACCAGGGTGGTGTATAGGCGTGTGCACCACAAAGTAAAATACAATTCCTTTAGCGCACATATAAGTAACTACAGAACTATAGAACTCTATATATATATATATAAATCAGTTTGTATCCACTGTACTACACCAAAGATCTAGACTATAGATACATTTGTCCTTGAGCTTCACAATGATTTCCTGATACATTTGTTCTTGAGCTTCACAATGATTTCCTCCCTTTATTTTAAAATTCTCTGGTTTCTTCAGTCCATATCAGCCACCACATGCAGGGAGAGTATTCTAGAAGAATAATATAATAAAATTCTTTTCACCTCATACAAGTGGGAGGATTGTTGGGGGAGGGGGGTGTCAGCGAAGTGTAGGCTATATTGTATTTATTGTCTACACCAAGACATAAACTTCACGATTCAATCCATATACTTGGCATGAAAAGCACATCCTTTTGGTATGAAGGAAAAAATAAGCTATTGTTTTCAATGTGAAGGTCATATGTCAGTGCTACTGCTAGGTTATCATCAATCATTCATGGTACATAAGCTTTTTCCACTGGTTCTACAGTTTTGAATGGATCTCTTAGTTTCTTGGAATGCTTCCCACTTAAAAAGACATACTCCAATTCATTTCCCACTTTGAGTTCGAAGGGGCGTGTTAGAATGTTAAAGAATTACTGTTAGCATGTAGCATTAAAGTAATAGAAGAGTTAAGTCTTAAGGATCATTATTTTATAAGAATTAAGTCTTAAGTAGGAACTTGTCCCCACTTCGGACAAATATCCTATGTGTCTCATATTTAATCTATAGAGTGGTAGAGCCTATACTCCCAGAACAGCCTCCAAGCTTTACCTGTTACTAAATAAAGATGTAGACCCTGCACTCATAAAATATCTAGTAATCAATATTTCTCCTTTCTCAAGTTTCTCATAGTATCTAAGGTCAATACAAAATATTTTAATCTCTGTTTTGTTCGGCGTAAATATTTGAATACCAAACTAGTCAAGAGACGTATAAATTACTACCACACATAGATAGCAAGGAATCTTTCAAATACCTATGACTTCACAAATATTCATACAATCAGCTTTCATCTTCCTTTTTTCAGTATGCACATTTCTACCCAAGCTTGATAATTATACTATGTCTTGATGGAGAGCATGTGCATGTTGTTCCCAGCAGGCAGAGGAATTCTTTATTGTCATGAACACCAATCACAGATGTGTCTTATCCTTTCTTCTCACGCTTGTTTCTAGCTATATAAGATACTCATTAGATAAAAATTACTACCTTCAATAGGCTACCATGAAGGTTCCAAAGAAGCTTGCCTCCAACCCAAGTGCATTAATGTAGGTTGATCTACTCCTGTTTTCACTTGAGCTAATAGCTAGATATTTTGCACCTCATGTATTCTTTCTTCATCTACTTACTGGCTTCCGTGTTCCTGATGATATCTCAGCAAGTTCAGCCAATTCCATCCTCCTAAACCACTTATTTTGATCCATTCAAGCATAGATCTTCAACCGTAATCAAATGTATCTAGCTAACACATTAAAAAATGTTGAAACAACTATGCAAGAAATATAGTCTCGTACTTGCATGGGAAAATTTGGTACAAGTACATTTCACAGTGACATGATACCATGCATTTGCTAAAGATTTTCATTAAACATGACATAATCATTCACAAAATATCCAGTGCAAACCAAAGGTCCATTGCATGTCATGCTAACTACATGTTGGAGCACCTTTACAAGTGACAAACTCCTTTTGTTTGTCCCACTGGTGCAGAGTTCCATGTATTCCCTCAAAAACAACTCTACTATCTCATATCCACTCACTGTCTAACGAGTCATCATCCTATATAAAGGAAACACATTTCTAACACAAACATATGAACCTACTGAACACTAAGAATTATGGGATTACAAAAGTAGCAATATGGAAGAATATATCCACATTTCTAGTAATACTAGATAAATAACATTACAAATTAATAATATGGAGGAAATCAAGGGCACGGAGAGATATTGAAAATTGAAATTCTAAATATATAGTAAGACTAGGAAAATAAAGCAAAAGAAATATTACATCTTATAAGCTTTGATGTAGATGCTACCACCAGAGCCGCCGCCGCCTTTGACACCTCCATCAGCTCCATCAGCCAACACACTGCCATTCACTTCTAGAAACTTCTCCACCAACAGCATTATTCTCCCACCTCCACCCCCACCATAGTCCACAGTCTTACTTGTCGTCCCACCTTTACTTCCATAACTCCACGGTGTTTGCAATGTGGACCATCCATAAGCATCGCCACCCCAAACATCCTCCTGAATCTTCTTTCCATCCGTCAAGCAACAAGCCCCTCTTCCACCATAACCCCCACCTGCTCCCTCCACTCCTTGTGGTGTGCCACTCGTCTGAGCAGGCGCTGAACCAGCTAAACCAGTAGTATTCACAGCCGAACCATTACTAAACGTGGCGTTATCTGCCACCAGCTGGAACGTTCCAACTAGTATCACGGAATTCTCACCCAAAGTGAAGTTCCCAGTAACATTAATTCCAATTTCGCAACCCAAGAAAGTACAATTTAAGGTGACATTAGGAAGGACATAAAAATTCCCCTTCCCTTCTATATACACACTCTTGGTGATATTCACATTGGAGACAATCTTGCAAGTTGTATCCAATGAGCCAACACCGCCGAGATCATCCTCACATGATACCGACGGCGGGTGCGGCGGCGGAGGTGGTGGAGCCGGCGGGGAATAATCTTGATGGAAAAGAATGAACTCAGAGTCGATATCCTCGTCTGAATAACCGGAAATCGCTAAAGGGTTTAAGAAAAATACCAAGAAAAGTACAGTCAAGTGAAGTGGGGAGAAGAAAGATAGAGATAAAGCCATTGACTAATAAAAATAGTCATCACATCAGAGGGTGATAAAGATCGGATTGCATCGCCGAAGGGAGAAGGAAAAGATCCACCTAAAAAATTTCCGCCCAAAATCAAAGCAAACAAAGATTAAGCTTATGAGTTAACAAAACCCAGTTGGGTTTTTGCAAGGAAAGTAGAAAAAAGCAGCAATAAATATTTCTATTTGGGGTTTATGGATATAGAAAAAGAAGAGTTTTTGGAGCAGAGAAAACCCTAGAAATTTTTTCTATTTTTGATGGAGAATCTCGTGGGTAAGGAGACAGAGAGAGAGAGAGAGAGTGGGAGATGAGGTGAGCAAATGGGGGAATGGGGGCAAAAAGCGAAGGAGAGAGGGAAGATGATGGGATTGGGGAG
>JACEIK010000912.1:195653-216210 GCA_018107945.1 Datura stramonium
GCATCTGTTTGGTATTATTGACTACCTGATCATGATATGGATGATTAAGTGTCTTTATAATTATGGCTCTTGCTTGTTTTGATTTATGATATATACTTGTTACTAATTAGAGTCGGCCTATGATGCAAATGTTAATCAAAGAACTTTGAAACTTCACTTGGTTTGGATACATTGAAACATAAGAAAATATTTCCATCGCTTTTTGCTTTCTAGTCCTTAGAGTTGGAGATAGATCTCCATATCCTTTCATTGGATTTAGAGACGCTCAAAATGCTCCGAACCCAGTTCTTAATAGGGACATCCCTTGAAGGCGACTAACTAAGGCCTAAATAGTAAACTTTTAACCAAAGTTAGTGATGAAAATATAAAAGATCAGAAAGAAAGAGAAAGAAAAAACGACAACTCACCGTATTGGGGACTTACGAGAGAGGTTCCAAGATTTTGGAATCAGAAAATCAAGGACCAATATTTGGTGGCAACTATAAATATCTCCATCTAGCCTCGGTAGAAGTTGTCATCTAGGATGGATATAATGGATTTCTTTCCTTGATATGACAAATTCATGATTCCTCCCTAGAAAAATGAGGGGAACAAAGAAGAATAATGTGATCGAGAGAGAAGGACTGGCTGACTGATACATAAAATAGGTGATGACCCTACAAATAGAAGGACCCACTTGAGCTAGACATACCAAATAGGTATGGAAAAATTGAATTATAACTTCATCAATGGTAGGATCACCCAATATGAGTGTAAATGGATACATATACATGTGATAATGACCTTGCTCATGAAAATTAATGCTTTCGATCACGTTGGGAGTAAATATGTGGACTTCAACTGTAATAACTGTAATTTAATGAAGGGTTATTTAGTAATTTAATCAAAAAAAGAAAGAAATAAAGGAAGGAAGAAGCCATAATAAAGAAATAAAAGGTTTGGGTCTAGTTAGAAATCAGAAGCAGAATGCAGAAAAAAAGAAAGAAAAGAAAATGCAATATAAGAAAAGAATAGAAAGGGAGAAAAAGTAAGAAAAAGAGAGGAAAAGATATGGGAGAAAAATACAAATTTTTATTCCAAAGTATCAAGGTAATAGTTCTAAATTTTTCTATGAGATTATTACATAATTATGGATAAATTTTTATGGTAAAAATATGTAAAATTATGAACAATTGAAAAAGTATGGCTCTAGGGTTCTTCAACCCAAATTGTCGATTTAAAAGAGCAAACATTATCAAAATTCAATTTTGAATAGTGTTATGTAATTCTCTCAATGAAAGAATCTATTAGTAGTCATAATTCGGAAATTCTGACCCGTTTACCTCAATTGAATTTTTGGGTAAACCTTTGACCGCGATTTGACTTAGTTTAAAGAAATAAAGAGAATGTTCACCTAAGGTTTTTTGACTATTTTAACTCCATTTTGTGTAGTTGGAGGTAATTCGGATACCGTTAATATTCATCTAAGGGTTTTTGACTATTTTAACTCTATTTTGTGTAGTTTGAGGTGATTCGAAGACTGAAGAGCATAGTTCTGCTTTAATGAGAAGGGTGCTTGAGTTGTGAATTTGAGGTAAGTGAGATTTTAAACTTTGGGTGCTTGATTTTTAAATCTTTTTTAAAAAAAGTATGTTGTCTACCTGATTCATGTGTTAGGACCAGCATGTGCTTGAAGAATCGGTGGTCTTCGATGCCAACCGCATATATTTTATATTCAAGGATACTAAAACTCTTTTTATAAATTTATTTTCTTGAGTAATATGGCTAGGATCCACGTGGTTAGTGCATTGTTTCTGCTTCTTATAATAACCCAAAATTTCCTAAGATCAGATCCTAGGCATGAAGCAGAAACCATTAGAAAAATCAAACATTTCCCACAGAATGATTCACACCACGAGTCGTAGTGTGAAACCACGAGTCGTGGGATGAATCATGGTAAGTAGAATAAGCCTTTCTGAGTTACATTCACCACAACTTAGACCACGAGTTATTGCACCATGGGATGACCCGTCTTGTTTAGCTGTGGTTTGAGGTTCAGAAACTGTTCAACTCTGGCCCAGGGACCACGAGAGCAGACCACGAGTCATGGTACCAGAACATGACCCATTCTATTTGTTTGTGGGATGGGAATTAGAAAGTGTCCAAACTAGGCTTCAGAGACCACGAGGGGCACTATAAGTCAAGGTTAGACACAACGACTCGTGAGGGCTGGATGATAATTTGCAGTACATTTTTTCAGGGGTATTTTCATAATTTCTAAGATTTTAACTCCTAAACTACCTTATTTGGGTTCCTTTAGAATAGGGTTAAGTGGAGTTAGTCGATTCTCCCCCTCATTCTCTCCTAAACACTCAGAAATAGAACATCAGAGCGATTAAACATTCTCTCAAGTTAAGAACTAAGGTTCTTCTCCAAGAGCTTCAAGGTTCAAGCTCTAGTAAGAATTCTCTAACTCCAGGTATGTGTGAATTCAACAAGGGTCATCCTTTCACCCTTGTGGCCCTAATGCTTTCAGAAAACCTAGTAAAATTTTAGTTTTTAGAAATCATGTCTTAGGATTTTCATTCAACTTATGTTTCCCTGCTTATCTCAGTGTCTTCAAGACTCTTATGATGGTTATTATATGATATTCATGATTTTACATTCAGTTACATGCCTATTTTGATTTCATTAATTTTAGCATGATTTTAAAGTCTAGTATTTATGACTTAGCATTGCTTTAGGTTCAGTAGGATAAATCCTCTAGAGTTTCATGGTTCTAAGATGGATAAAGATCCACAAGACTTCATTAATGAGGTTCAAAAGGTCACTCGAATCATGGGCGTTATAGTTGAGAGTGTAGACTTGGCTGCATATCAGTTGAAGGGAGTTGCCTAGACTTTGTACAAATAGCAGAAGAAGGGTAGACATGCTGATGCAGGCTCAGTTGATTGGGATGAGTTTATGATGGTGTTTCTGGATAGGTTCTTTCCCCGCGGGGTGAGGGAAGCAAAGGTATAGGAGTTCATCAACCTGAAGTAGAACTCCATGTCAGTTCAAGAGTATGCCCTAAAGTTCACTCAGCTGTCCAAGTATGCTTCAAAAATGGTTGCTGAGTCAAGGGCCCGAATGAGCAAGTTCATTTTGGGTTTCTCAAATTTGATGGTCAAGGAGTGTAGGACCGCATGCTCATTGGGGATATGGATATCTCCTTATTCATAATCCATGCTTAGCAGATTGAGGAGGAGAAGTTGAAAGAAAAGGAAAGGGAGAACAAGAGGACTAGGACAGGTAACTTTGACTATTCTCAGCAGAGATCCGACAATGGGAATCATTCACAACATCAGAAGAAACCTTCAGCTCCAGCACCTTCTTTGGCTAGTGCTCCTCCTCCCAAGCCTCGTTCCAATATGAAAAATAGAGCATCTGGATCCAAGTCTCAGGGTAATAGTTCTAGCAGCCGCACTTGTCCAACATATCCTAAGTGTGGCAAGAATCATCCAAGTGGATGTCGTCTTGATACGGAGGGTTGTTTTGGTTGTGGTCAAATAGACCATAGGTTGAGATATTGCCCTTCAGTCAGATGTTGAAAGACTTAGTCCACTACTTCAGCAATCCCTTCAGGTCACCAAGCTTAGTAGGATACTTTTTCTAGTATGGATGGTAGTCAGTGTCATAACCGCTTCTACGCCTTGTCATCTCGTCAGGAACAAGAGAGATCGCCTGATGTAGTCACTGGTAGTTACAACTCTTTCAGTTAGATTGTAAATGCATTATTAGATCTAGGAGCCACAATTTCTTTCATGACTCCTTATATTGCGCTAAATTTCGATGTCAGTCCCCAAATCCTTTCAGATCCCTTCCGAGTCTCTACTCCTTTTGGTGAGTCAATCATAGCTAGACGGGTATACAAAAATTGCCCAATCACAGTTTTACAGAAAATCACCATATTTGATCTATTAGAGTTAGATATGCTTGATTTCAATATCATTCTTGGCATGGACTTTACACTCCTGTTATACCTTAGTCAACTACATAACTAGAGACATTATGTTCAAGTTTCATAATAAATCGGTCTTAGAACGGAAAGGTAGTACCTTAGCGCCTATAGATCAATATTTCTCTTATCTTAAGGCCAAAAAGATGATCTCAAAGGGCTGTATTTACCATCTAGTTCGGATTAAGGATTTCAAGTTCGAAGTCCCAATCCTTCAGTTAGTTTCATTTGTGAATAAGTTTCCAAAAGTATTTTCCAAAGATCTTCCCAGAGTCCCTCCAGAAAGGAAAATTGACTTTGGAATATGCCTTCTTTCAAATACCCATCCTATCTTAATTTCTCCATATATAATGGCTTGAGTGAGCTTAAGGAGTTGAATTAGGTAAAATACCTCTTAGACGGATAGGGATGACAATGGGGAGAGGCGGATGCGGAGCGAGGCGAATTTCATGCTATGTGGTATGAAGGCTGGTTTTGGAGCTATGTGGATGCGTGGAGGGTTGAAATAATTTTTTTTAAAAATTGATGGGAGTAGGGGGTATGGACTTTTGTGGGTCTATGCGGGCTTAATAGTAATATTTTCAAAAATAATTTTTATTCTTGAATATTTTTCAAAAATAATTGTTATTCTTGACATAATAGAACTCTTATTCAAATATCTTTTTAATTTTTTTTGTTGCAAGTAAAAATCAAACAAATAAATTAAACCGATAGGAAGTAATATCGTGGTACTAATGTAGCATAACATCATGTGGTACAAATTTTATAATGCAGGGGTATTAATATATTCTTCTACTTAGTAACAGTGGATCAATATTTATTATTCTTTCTCTTTCCTTGATCATCATCGAATATAGAATATAATTTTTTTGAAAATGAATACTTAGATAGACTAAAAAGCTTACCTATTTATACTCATTTATAAAATTCACCCTTATAAATTAGGCGGCATAGTTTTATTTATTATATTAATAATAGTAGAAAATTTAAATCACATATTATATAGATATTAAGGTACATAACATGTGAATTAGTAATTCGAAGATATACAACGTATATATTAGTTGAGGATTTTATATATATCTTTTCTAAAATAAGTATAAAATTCTATTTTCTTCATATCTAACATACCCTAAGATTTAAAAATGTGAAGAATGAGTTTAAATCATTTAGCAATTAAAATGTTATGTTAGTAGAAATTATGCATTATTAATAATTTTCTTTTGACAATACAAATCAAAAAAAGATTTTTTTTAAAAAGAATTAGCAAATTATACGGTACAGGTTTATGTGAGGCGGGTTTTTATGAGGCAAGACTGGGCAGATTGAAAATATTAAATTATATTATGCGGGGCAGATTAAAGTCTTTGTGGGTTTGCCCCCCGTCCTATTTTCATCCTTATAGACAAAGGCTTTATCAGACCCATCATAACTCCACGGGGGGCTCCAGTTCTTTTCATGCGTAAGAAGGATGGTTCTCTTAGGATGTGCATCAATTACCGTCAACTGAACAAAGTTATAGTAAAAAATAAGTATTTCATTCCTAGGATTGATGAATTATGAGATTAGCTCCAGGGTGCTAGTTGCTTTCCAAAGATAGACCTCAGATCCGGTTATCATCAGCTTAGAGTCAGAGAATGTGACATTCTGAAGACAACCTTCAGGACTCGATATGGTCGCTATAAATATGTGGTTATGTCTTTTGGACTAACGACTTCTCCCGCAGCTTTTATGGACTTGATGAAAATGTTACTTTAGTAGAAATTATGCATTATAGATTTTTTTTTGACAATACAAGTCAAAAAAGATTTTATTTTTAAGAAAAAGACATAGCAAATTATGCGGTGCATGTTTATGCCAGGCAGGTTTATATGGGGTGGGGTAGGACGGACTAAAAATATCAAATTATGCAATGCGGGGCAGGTTAATGTCTTTGTAGGTTTATACGGATTTTCCCCAAAATCGCACCACACTTATCCTATTGCCATCCCTATGGACAAAGGCTTTATCAGACTCAACATCACTTCATGGGGCATTCCAATCCTTTCGGTATGTAAGAAGGACGGTTCTCCAGGATGTGCATCAATTACCGTTAGCTGAACAAAGTTACAGTAAAGAATAATAATTTCATTCCTAGGATTGATGAATTGTGAGATCAACTCCAGGGTGCTAGTTTCTTTTCAAAGATAGACCTCGGATCCGGCTATCATCGATGTTGCGCCCCGATCGTACAAGTAATACAGTGACTCTTGAAGAGCCGAATGTTGAACCCATAGGGACTGGACTATTTCAGCAAATATTTAAGTTCAGGTGTTAAGTTAAATTTCACAAGTGTTGGTTTTCTAGGTTTTGATTGTTTTAACTAAATCTAAGTGATGACCACAAAATAATCGGAAAACAATAATAATAAGCATCTAGGGTTAATGCCTGACAATCATGCAATGCTACAATTCACAATGGTTCAAGTATAGGAAATTCAGTTGTTGTCTCACAGAGTTAACATGCAGTATTCATGGTCTTTCGAGACTCTAAACACAACAAACTAGTCTCACACCTACATCATTAAGCGGGGATGTGACATCCTAATTTGTGAGCAATTTAACACTGTGGATGTGGTTTATGGGGGGTTTATGCCCTTGATTAGGGACTTTCGTACCTCTAATCATTTAACCTAGCTTAGCTTCACAACTACTTCTACGAGCGGTGACGTGACAATTCTAAGTTGGCGTCTAGCTATCATCCCGTTTAATTAACCAAACAAGGTAAATTAAGTATAATTTCTATCCTAACCGCGAATCCTATAATAAAGACAAGAACTTGCTCCCTACATTCTTTCATTCTAATCTAGAGCTACACTTTCGAGCTTTTGCCTAAGCTTAACAAGTTTGTTTATATGGTGATCAAGCATAAAAACAACAATAATTAAGAATGCAAGACAAAACAACAACGAAAAATAAAACCAAAGATGAATTCAAGAATTTTCATTCATATCATGTGGCATCAACCCTAGAAGAAGGGTTTTAGCTACTCATGTTCATACAATTGCTTAAAAACACGATTAAAGTAAAGTACTTACAAGAATGGTAAAAGAGAATGAAAAGTTATGAACCCTAGGAAGAGTTTCCTTTGTTCTCCCTTCGCTTCTTTTCGTTTCCCCAAAATTATATCATAATAAATGATTTAAGAAGCTAAAGGTTTAATTTATACTAAATGGAAAATGCAAAATTTGGTCAGACGTGGAACAACCCCATGTCACGTTGCCTGTCGCGCAGCCTCAGCTCCGTGACACGGAGGTATCGCGCATGCCCACTATTTTGGGGCTTCTCGGCATGTCCTCGCGCTGCACTGGTGCGTGTCACCCCCAGTGTGGCACGCCACTGGTCACGCTGATAGAAAGGCGTGGAACAACTTGGACGCGCAGGCCTCCTGCCTTGGTATGTCCTTGTGCGCGCGCACGCACGATGTGGCACGCTGACATGTGCTGGCAGCCTACCCCTTGTGCTTTCTTCATGCGACTTCTTTGCAATCACTTCCATGCTTTCCTTTTGTGCATTAAACATCATTTTCAGTCCTTCCTAAGCATAATTCACCTACAAAACATGGGCTAATCATCTTGGTTAGTTCATGCATGAAATTATACAAAATCACATGGGAAAGTAATTAATTAAATTAAGAAACATGACTAAAACTAATATATAAAATACTACTTGGGCACGTAATTATGCCCAAGATCACTACTCCACACTTAAAGTCTTGTTTGTCCTCGAACAACTCTAATAACCAATTGAAGCAAGACAACTCAAGCTAAGTTTACAACGATTGTCTTAGATAGCAAGTTTAAAATAGAGCATGCAATATATAACCATTATAATCACATACAACTAAGTTAAGACTTCCTAGCCTCAAGAATCGACTCTCAAACTCGGCAAACTCATGCAAATTAACCGTTCAAGAAACCGGACATGAATTTTGTCCTTCCTAAAACATGTGCCCTCATAACAAGAGAGATACCCATTTTTCACTCGCAAGTTTTCAAATTATACATGTATGGGTATCTGAATAAGATTCATCTCACTCTCACAAAGAATTCCCATGCAACATGTATTTACCCATAAGCTTGCCTTTAGTGTCTTACTGCACTAATTTAGGAATGTTTTAAAGTAAGATCAAGTAGGACTTATTAGGTTGTAATGTAGGCTAAGGGACGGGTAGGTGTTATTCTGGCAAGTAATAGTGACTATCTTCCTTAAGCTCTTTTAATACATCACAATTTCATTATGGACATCCCTTGTCTTACTTCACCTTTATTCTTCACACTCTCAGTTTCCTCTTTGTTTCCCCATTTCATTAGGCACACTTAGGTTATTAGTAAGGAGTACTTAAGCAACTTTTTTTCATTCTTTTGTTCTCTTACTCCCTGCCAATACTTATGAATTTTCAAACAAGTGCTCCTATAGTCTTTTCTTCAACTCCCACAACCACTATTTTCCTTCTTTTTCTAGATTCTCACTCCTTCACCCTTTGCAGTTTCACTTATGCGCTTAGGAGTTTTGGATCAAATTCAAAGCTTATTGAAAGAAAGGGATTAGCTTTTATTGTGGCTAGCAAAGAATAGGCTAAAGGCTCAACGAGGCTAACTAGGATCATATATCAAGGTAAGTAAAGTGATGGATAAAAAATAGGCTCATTCAAAGAAATGCCTAAATCATCTCCTACTATTAACATACCTCATTTCATTTTGTATACATACCAGGCAAGTTCTAGACACTATACAATAGCATGGAATATACAATATCCTTATACTCAGTGCACATGCTCAATTCAAGACAGATTCAGTAGACTCTTACTCAGCTAATCACAAGAATTCAAAATTAAGCTTTCAAGCACACAGAGTCATATTCAAGAGCCTAGGTGTCTCAAATAAAATTATACAATTGCTAAACATGCTTCGAAATTTACAACACTTGTATCTCATAATCGTGTACAATACGTAACAAGAATATCAAGCTATCAATTAGCTAAGGGTTAAAAAAACGTATTGACAAATTTTCCCCCAAGACAGTCGTCATCCATCCATCGTTGGAAAAAGTCCCTAACTATAACTAAAACAGTTATGTACAGACACAGGAAAATTTTATTTCTCGGTTCAAAGTGCACCACTTCGGAAAAGAACCGAAAATAAAAACCAAAGGGTGGGTGAAATGTGCTCAACTCCAACTTTTCATCAAACAATATTATACTAAGCACCAAATTCACCCGAATTCACTTCACCCGAATTCACTAAGCACAATTTTTTTGAAATTTCCCTCACCCCACACTTGAATTATGCTATGTCCCCCAAGCATCAAATAAACTTAACACAAGGGTGAGAAATACTCTCTGAGGCCTCTAGGTTTAGTTAACAACATGTTTTTCTTCATTTTTGAACTAGTGGATTAATGAGCCCACACTCATCTTTTGTCATGCTCCTTAACTTTCACTTTCATGGGTACTCGGACTTCCCCTGAATCTATGCTTAACAAACAAAACAAACAACAACAAGTGAAAATAACAAAAATTACAAACAACTGAAAAGAAAGTGCACTTGTGGTACTCTTTGGTTGCTTCCCAAGCAGCGCCTTATTTTTCATCGCGGCATGACATGGACTATCCTTCTTAGCATATCCTCAAATAGGTGTTCTCTTTCGAGAACCATCTTGTCCTCTTTTTATTTTTAGAGGGAACAACCTCTACTTTGTCCCTCTTTTCTTCCATCTTCCTTTTCAATTTTCACCCTCCATCAGACTCTGGCCGAAGTGTCAACATGTCCTGCAGCAGTGGACCCATGAAATCTACCACCCCACACTTAGCATCTGACAACACACTGATCTTACAAAGATCTCTGTAGTGTGTGTGTGGGTTGATTTCCTGGTATACTCTGAAGAGCTCTTCTTCCTCATTGACCCTCATTTTAAGGTACCTCCTCTCACATTTATGATAGCTCCTCCAGTTTCCAAGAATGGTCGTCCCAAGATCAGGGCTACCTTATCATCAACCTTAAAATTAAGAATGATGAGGTTAGCAGGTATAATGAATTTATCTACTTTGATGAGAAGGTCCTCAATTATTCCTTCAAGTGCCACTGTGGACTTGTCTGCCAGCTGCAACATTACTCTTGTGGGCCTTGGATTTCCCAATCCCAAGGTGTTAAACAGAGATAGGGGCATTAAATTCACTGTTGCCCCTAAATAACACAAAGTCCTTATAATGTCAGCTTCACCAATTTGTATGGGGAGGGTGAAACTCCCTGGGTCCTTGAGTTTTTTTGGCATCTTGCTCATCACCCTGTAGTTGCACTCCTCAGTAAGTGCCACTATCTGGACATCCACCACCCTCACTTTGTTAGCCACCATATCTTTTAAGTACTTAGCGTACTTTGGCATACCCTACAAGACATCAAGTAAAGGAAAATTGTTGTGAAGTTCTTTGAAAATAGCAAAGAACTTTTTGAATATTCTTCCTCCTTACTCTTCTTGAGCCTTTGTGCGAATGGTGGTAGTGGTCTCTGTGTTGGCTGCAATGATGATTGTTCATTGTGTTTTGAAGCCCTCTTATCATCTTTTCTACCGGCTGACGGACCCTGTCTGACTAGCTCCAGCTGCACCTCATTTTTCTTTTCTTTCGGTAGTGCATCAGCCAACTGCTTGCCACTCCTCATACTGATGGAATTGACCTATCGGGGTTTTGTATTTGTATCATTGGGTAACCCTCTCAGAGGTCTGGTGTGCTGCACAGCTGCCAACTAACCCATCTGCTTCTCTAGATTTCAGGTGGCCATCTGCTGATTTTTCAAATCTGAAGCCATCCTTGCCTGATTCTCTGCTAATTGGGTCCGAGTGGCCAAAATTTTTTGCAACATCTTCTCGATGTTGTTGCTGCTTGACTAGCCATTGTTTTGCCTATTTTGCTGCTAGTACTGCTGCTGTTAAGGCTGCTGGTAGCTCTGAATTTGATTGCCACCCCAAGAAAAATTTGGATGACTCTGCCAATTTTTGTTGTAGGTGTTGCCATAGTTCTAACTGTTTCTCTACACATTGCCTACAAAGTTGATAGATTCTGGATTGGCTCTGTAAGAATCTGCATTGTGCCCATTATTACCGCATATTTCACACCGGCTCGGGGCTTGCTGAATTGCATTAACCTGTCCCTGTGGCTGGTTCATACTCAGTTTGATGAACTAAGTCATCATCTCGTGCTGCAATGACGCTAGCTGTGCTGCTAATGCATTGACACTGTCCACTTTTATCAGCCCTACTGCTCTCTTTCCTGCCTCTCTGGATGATTCACTGTGCCCCTCTGGATGATTCAGCTTGAGCAATTTTTTTAAGAGAGTGTACAACTCATCATATGTCTTCTCCAGTGCTTGCCCACCTGATGCAGAGTCTAACAATATCTTCGTATGTGGGTCTAGACTCTCTACAAAGGTGTGGGCTAATACCTCATTCGACTACTGGTGATGAGGGCAGTCTCTCAGTAATGACTTGAATCTTTCCCAAGCCAAATATAAATTCTCCTTCGGGCGCTGCTTGAAACTTAATATTTCACTTTTGAGCTTGGCAGTCTTGCCTAAGGGGAAGAATTTGATGAGGAACTTCCTTGCTAGGTCATCCCAAGAAGTAATGGAGTTTAGTGGCTCAGCCTTCAACCACCTCTTCGCCTCTCTTAATAGTGAAAATGGAAAGAGGGTGAGTCGGACATAGTCAGTTGACACTCCAGTGGGGACAAAAGTGTCACTTATCTCTAGAAAGTTATGTAGGTGCTGCTGCGGATCCTTATGTTTCATTCTAGTGAATTGCCCACTAGAATGTAACAGCTGCATCATATTCTGTTTAAGCTTAAAGTTCCCTCCGGACTTTGGTTTGTGGATACTTTAGGTCACATTTATCGTTAGTGGGATTGCCACTTCGCGAACTGGTCGGGCTGCCATTGGTTCAGGCAACGACTCTGTCTGCCCAACTAGTGGATGCTGTTGTAATTGCTCCTATAACCCCTTTAGCTTCCACTCTAGAGCTTCTCTCCAGAGTAAATGTAATCCGCGTTTAGGCTCCAACAATGGTTCCACCAGCTCTCTATTCCTTGCCAGTTCTACAAGGACAATCTATTACCTGCAATATAACAGACTAAGACCAAGTTTTTCAACACTTAAGAAAAATTAAAAAAATCACACAAAAACTAAAAATTCACTAATTTCGCCAGTCCCCAGCAACATCGCCAAAAACTGGTTGCGCCCAACGCACGCTTAAGAATACGTGTTCGTACAAGTAATACAGTGACTCTTGAAGAGCCGGATATCGAACCCACAGGGAGTGGACTATTTTAGTGAATATTTAAGTTTAGGTGTTAAGTTATATTTCACAAGTGTTGGTTTTCGAGGTTTTGATTGTTTTAACTAAATCTAAGTGATGATCACAAAATAATGGAAAACAATAATAAGAAGCATCTAGGGTTAAGGCCTGACAATCATGCAATGCTACAATTCACAATGGTTCAAGTATAGGAAATTCAATTGTTGTCTCAAAGAGTTAATATGCAGTGTTCATGGTATTTCGATCCTCTAAACACAACAAACTAGTCTCGCACCTACATCATTAAGCGGGGATGTGACGTCCTAATTCGTAAGCAATTTAACACTGTGGATGTGGTTTATGCCTTTGATTATAAAATTTTGTACCTCTAATCATTTAACCTAGCTTAGCTTCACAACTACTTCTATGAGCGGTGATGTGACAATTCTAAGTTGGTGTCTAGCTATCGTCCCATTTAATTAATCAAGCAAGGAAAATTAGGTATAATTTCTATCCTAACCGCAAATCCTATCGTAAAGACAAGAACTTGCTTCCTGCATTTGTTCGTTCTAACCTAGGGTTACTCTTTCGAGCTTTTGCCTAAGCTTAACAAGTTTGTTTACATGGTGATCAAGCATAGATACAACAATAATTAAGAATGCAAGGCAAAACAATAACGATAACTCAAACAAAAGATGAACTCAAGCATTTTCATTCATATCATGTGGCCTCAACCCTAGAAGAAGGGTTTTAGCCACTCATGTTCGTACAATTGCTTAAAAATATGATTAAAGTAAAGTACTTACAAGAATGGTAAAAGAGAATGAAAAGTTATGAACCATAGGTAGAGTTTCCTTTGTTCTCCCTTCGCTTCTTTCCGTTTCCCCAAAATTATTTTGTGAAAATGATTTTAGAACTAAGGGTTTAATTTATACTAAATGGGAAAATACAAAATTTGGCCGGACATGGAACAACCCCGTACCACGCTGCCTATCGTGCAACCTCAGCTCTGTGGCATGGAGGTATCACGCAAGCCCACTGTTTTGGGGCCTCTCGGCATGTCCTTGTGCTGCACTAGTGCGCGTCTCCTAGCGTGGCACGCCATTGGTTGGGCTAATGGAAAGGCGTGGCACGACTTGGATGCGCAGGCCTCCTGCCTTGGCATGTTCTCGCGTGCGGGCACGCACGACGTGGCACGGCGCCTAGCGCGCTGCTTGCCTAGCGTGGTACGCTTTCATGTGCTGGCAGCCCACCCCTCGTGCTTTCTTCATATGACTTCTTTGCAATCACTTCCATGCTTTCCTTTTTCTGCATTAAACATCATTTTTAGTCCCTCATAAGCATAATTCACCTACAAAACCTGGGCTAATAATCTTGGTTAGTTCATGCACAAAATTATACAAAATCACATGAGAATATAAAATTAAATTAACAAACATGACTAAAACTAAGATATAAATAGTACTTGGGCACATAATTATGCCCAAGATCAATCGGCTTAGAGTTAGAGAACATAACATTCTTAAGACAGCCTTCAAAACTCGGTATGGTCACTATAAATTTGTGGTTGTCTTTTGTACTAATGAATACTCCTGCAGCTTTTATGGACTTGATGAATATAGTGTTCAAAGTATTTGGATATGCGCATCATTATCTTCATAGATGACATCCTTGTCTATTTCTAGGGCGAGGATGATCATGCAGACCATTTGAGGATTTCTTGCAAATTCTCAAGGATCGCTAGTTATTCACTAATTTAAGCAAATGTGAATTTTGATTGAAATCAGTAACATTTCTTGGTCATGTAATCCAGTGAAGGCGTTCAGGATGATCCTCGAAAGATCAAAGCAGTTAGAAACTAATCCAGACCCACCTCTCGATCAGATATTAGGAGTTTCTTAGGTTTAACCAGTTACTATAGACGGTTTGTGGATGGTTTTTCCTCTATTTCTTCTCCTATGTCCAGATTGACTCAGAAGAAAGTCAAATTTCAATGGTCCAATACTTGCAAGAAGAGTTTTCAGGAGCTAAATACTTAGCTCACTTCTGCCCCAATTTTAACTCTATCAGAGGGTTCAGATGGGTTCGTGGTTTATTGCGACGCCTCCAAAATTGGTCTTGGTTGCATGCTGATGCGACATGGTAAAGTTGTAGCCTATGCTTCTATACAACTCAAGGCTCATGAGAAGAATTTCCCCACTCATGATCTTGAGTTTGCAACAATAGTTTTTTTCTTAAAGAGTTGGAGGCAGTATCTCTATGGTGTTCATGTGGATGTGTTTACTGACCACATTCAGTTAGAAGGATTTGAATCTTCGCTAGAAGAGATGGCTTTAGTTGTTGAAAGAGTATGATATGAGCATCTTGTACCATCCGAGAAAAGCCAATATAGTTGTTGCGCTCTTAGTAGATTATTTGTAAATAGTGTTGCTCACATTGAGGATATGAAGAAGAATTGTTTCACGATGTTCACAGGCTTGCTCGATTGAGAGTTCATCTAGTTTATTCATTTGATGGTGGATTTATAGTTCAGAATGATTCCAAATCTTCACTTGTGATGGATGTTAAGGCATAGCAGTATGATGATCCAATATTGATCAAGTTTAAGGAAGCAGTCCTCAAGAAAGAGGTGGAGGTTTTTTCCAAAGGGGGAGATGGTGTGCTTTGTTATTAAAATCTCTTGTATGTTCCAAATGTTGATGATTTGCGACAACAGATATTAATAGAATCCCACAGTTCTTAGTATTCTATCCATCCCAGTGCCACTAAGATGTACCGTGATCTATGAAAAGTCTATTAGAGGAATGACATGAAGAGGGATATCGTGGAATTTGCGGCTAAGTGTCCTAACTATTAGCAGGTTAATGTTGCACACCAGAAATCGGAAGGTATGACTTAGGATATTAGCATTCCTACTTGAAAGTGGGAAGAGATAAATATGGACTTCATTATAGGTTTACCTCTTACACACCGCCAGCATGATTCTATATGAGTGATTATAGATCAGATGACTAAGTTAACATATTTTCTGTCAGTTAAGACTACAGATTTAGCTAAATATTATGCTAGACTTTACATTCGGGAGTTTTTCAGATTGTATGGAGTCCCTTTGTCCATTATTTCCGATAGGGGTACTCAGTTTACCTTACATTTTTTGAAAAATCATTTCAGAAAAGTCTTGGCACCCAAGTTAAGCTTAGCACAACTTTTCATCCGCAGATAGATTGTTAGGCTGAATGGAACATTCAGACTTTAAAGGACATGTTGAGATCTTGTGTGATCAACTTCAAGGTTATTGGGATGATCACTTGTCTCTCATTGAGTTTTCTTATAATAATAGTTACCACTGTAGTGTTCAAATGGCTCCATTTGAGGCACTCTATGGTAGGAGGTGTAGAACTCCTATAGGGTGGTTTGAGGTTGGTAAAGTTACCTTGATAGGGCTTGATTCAGTTCATGAGGCTATGGAGAAAGTTTAGCTTATCAGAGAAAGGCTGAAAACAACTCAGAGTCATTAAAAATCGTATGTAGATGTAAGGAGAAGAGAACTTCGTATGTAGATGTAAGGAGAAGGGAACTTGAGTTTTCTGTTGATGATTAAGTTTATTTGAAAATTTCACCCATGAAGTAGAGGAGTTACTTGGGAAGTAAAAGCAAGATATGATGGCCAAGTACCCTCACCTTTTTCCTTCCAGTTCAAATCCAACTTAAGGTAATAGTTTATTCCTTATTACTCTATCTAGTTTCATGTTCCTCATTTGCTCTCATGTCTTAATATGCATGTATGTTTCATGAAATTAGTTCAGCATCTATATCTCAGTCCGGAGTCAGTCACTCCATCAGTACTCAATGTTTAACATTCAGTTTTGGGATTTCAGCTCTTTCCCTATGTTTTCAGCTTTATTAGTCTTCATTCGAGGATAAATGTTCTCAATGGAGAGATAATGTAACATTCCAAAAGTCTCTAAGATCATATCCTAGACATGAAGGAGAAACTAATAGAAAAATTGAACTTTTCCCACAAAACAACTCACAACACGAGTCATGGTGTGAGATTTAGAATCATGGGATGACTCATGATAAGTAGTATAAGTCTTCCTAAGTTCCAGTCACTATTACGCAGACCACGAGCCGTGGCACCATGGGACAACCCGTCCTATCCAACCGTGGTATGAGGTTGAAAAACTGTTCAACTCTAGCTCAGGGACCACGAGAGCAGACCACGAGTCGTGGTACCAGACTATGAACCTTCCTGTCTGGTCATGGGATGGGAATCAGAAAGTGACCAGACTTGGCTTTAGAGACCATGAGGGGTACCATGAGTCGTGATCAGACACAATGACTCATGAGGGCTAGATGATAATTTTCAGTATGTTTTCCCAGGGGTATTTTCATAACTTTCTAAGTTTTTAATCCTAAACTAAGTCATTTTGGATTCTTTTAGAAGGGGGTTAAGGGGAGTTAGTCGATCTTTCCCCTTATTCTCTCATAAACACTCAGAAACAGAACGTTAGAGAGATTAAACACTCTCTCATGTCAAGAACTAGGGTTCTTCTCCAAGAGCTTTAAGGTTCAAGTTCTAGCAAGAATTCTCCAACTCCAGGTTTGTGAGAATTTAACAAGGGTCATCCTTTCACCCTTGTGTCCCTATTGCTTTCAGAACACCTAGTAAAATCTCAATTCTTAGAAATCATGACTTAGGGTTTTCATTCAGCTTATGATTTCCCTGCTTATCTCAATGTCTTCAAGATTCCTATGATGGTTATTATGTGATATTCATAATTTATACTCCTACGATGGTTATTACATGATATTCATAATTTTTCATTTAGTTACATGCCCTATTTTCATGTGATTGATTTTATCATGATTTTGAAGTTCAGTATTTATGACTTAGCATTGCTTTAGAAAAACTTAATGTGTTATAATCATATGATCCCTTGACGATTTCAATATGCATATTTTGACAGTATAACCAGTATTTTCAGGTTCTTTAGACTCTCAGAGCACTTTCAGATAAAGTAGTTTCTGACTTAATTTTATAATACTGGTTTTCGATCTATCAGAATATTATCAATTGGGAGTAGTACTTAGCACTGAGTGGGCCGGGATTCAGTGCATCCAAGTCCCAGAACTATGTGCCACCGTAGGTTTTAGCTTGAATGTGCATCAGTTTTAGTGATCACACTAGCCATGCCTTTATATCCTTGTAAGGTATATTGGGTCCTCTTGATGAGGTGTGTACATCGGACTCCACGTCTAGATCACATGATTTATGCCGATTAATAGGCTTCTCCCGCAGTATAATTTAGTAAAATTATAGTTTCAGTCTCAGCTCCAAACTCAATTTTCAGTGCATGTACATGACCCTCAAACTAGTTTTACTTGTATCAGTATTTATGCGTCTCAGATAGGGTCATCGTACTTCAGTTTAGTTTTGCATTTAGTACAACATTTCAAATTATCAGTTTATTCATTCTGGTCAGTACATATCCCATATGCTCAGTACATTTAAAGTACTAACCCGCATATATTCTCTTACATTATATCCTATCATGATATAGGTTTAGTTACTCAGACACAGCTCCACAGTTAGCTATCCGGTGCTGATTAGTGGTAGTCAGTGGTGAGTCCTCATCATTCGAGGGCTAGAGATATGTCTACTTCAGATGTTTTTTCCTTATTTTAGTTTTAGACTTCTAAAGTTAGCTGGGGACTTTTCCAAGAAACTCATCAGTTAGTAGAGGCTTTTAGACAAATATTAGTACTTCCAGCTTTATGTTTTGATGTTAGATTCTTTGTCATAAATCAAATTATTTTAGAGTCATGTTATGACATGGGTTGGTTCGGGGTCACTTGTGGCTCCAAGCACCACGTTACTTCCATGGTGTAGACTCGGATTGTGACACTTCTTCATATCACTGGGCATTGTGTATGCTTCTTGACCATATCGAGCATTGTGTATGCTTCTTGATAATACTGAAAATTGTGTATGCTTCCTAATATATTTGGTGCATTGTGTATACTTCTTGACAGTATTGTGCATTGTGTATGTTTCTTGATAATACTGACTATTGTGTATGCTTCTAATATATTTGGCGTATCGTGTATATTTCCTGGACTCATGGTGTTGATTAGTTACTTTAATTGTCATTTATGACAAGCCCTTATCATAAATTGTATTTAGATATATCGTATTCTTGATAAATAATTGTGTGAACCTTGTTGAAAATTATATTGTTATATAATTTCTGTGCTTGTGGTGTGTTTATGTTTTGTAACACTTACTCTAGGGATATTTAAAGTGGTAGGTTGAGGATCTTACTGAGTTATAATTACATATAACACACTTCTTAGCTGCATGTCGATGTAGATACTGTTGGTGTCGACAAGGCTAGAAGCTGACGAGTGTGTTGGAGTTGATCCAGTTGTTAAGGTGAGCCGCTGTATTGTTCGTGGAGGTTTTAAAAAGAGTCTTTATCAAATATTTATTAATGTTTTCTTGTTGGGTTTACACACCTGAGTTTTTTGTAGTTCACTTAGATGCTCCATGGTCTAGCATGGAATTTTGGCAAGAGTTTTAAATTAATACTTTGAGATTCTAACTGTTCATAATTTATTTTCATATTACTTGAATTCATATTTAATATTGTGTTCTCCTAGCCAGTGGTGTGCTGGGTTCCAACCACGTCTAGGGGGTAATATGGGGCGTTACCTTATCCTCAGGCCAATTGTAGTCAACATGGATAGTAGAAAGGTGGGACTCGATGATCGAAGACACGTATTCACTAGTTAGCTTGCCTTGATCACTAACTTGATTGGTCAAAGTTGCCCGGGCTTTAAAATCATTTTGAAAGATCCATGACTTTGGAACAATCAGATCTACGGTTGGCTCCATAGGCAGGACTTCGACATTCTTTCCCTTTTTTGGTAGTGAAATCCAAGATAAGTATTTAATGCTCTGAGATAAGACACATTTGAAGGAAAACAAGAGAAGAAGATCTGTCAAAAGATAGAAGATTTGAAGATATGGGAATATGAAGATTTTAAGGAGATGAGTAAATCTTCGAGAATTAAAAGAGCGGGAAAGATTAGAAAATTGTGTGAGAAAAGGCCTTAGTATAGCATGTAATCATACCTCGATCGACATTTTATTTTCGATTCATTAGTTAAGCAACACATGGAAGAAATATTAAATGCGATGAGAAACACGTCTTTTCAGCTGACAAAAACGTTTTAGTTACTTTTTTAGCCCAAGAAATTTAGAAACTTTTTCGCTTTCCGATTATAATTTATCAAAGTATTTTAAGACCAGGGAAAACTACTGTATAGAGGGAAAATCAACTTGAATACGTGGACATACGAGATAAGGACATATGAAAGCCAAGAGATATGCAAAAGAGGAGTTGAAGTGAAGCATCCAGAGTGAAGGTAAAGAGTTTCCAGTATCAACATTCGAAACCTTTACACATCTAAAATAGGATACATCCATTATGGCCTCAAATTAAAGTTATCACTAAAGAAGATAGGAACATGTGACCTAAAGACAAAATTATGGCACAAAGTTTTGAATAGAAGAAGTTAAAAACAAATATACCTCAGCAAGATTGTACAAAATCCTGCGAATCATAACGGGATTACAGTTGGCGCGTGTATCGGTATTGTATGATTGGAGTGTTTCTATTAAAGATGCACTATAGGATCCAAATGAAGCCATTTTGTTAGCCGATGTACTCTAACTAGTGCCTATAATTAGTCGAACTATTCACTTGTAAAGTGATTAGATTTTTGATAATACAAGGCTACATATTTACTTTCTTATTCTCATATCATTTTCTCTATCTCACTTTACTCCTTCATAAAATACAAACTCATTAAGAACACACGTACCAGATATTTTGGATAAAGAGTCAACGAATCAATATCAAAACTACGATTGGGATAATGATTTACTATTTCATTTACTTATATAATTACATCTATGCTTTAATATGCTTAACAATTTATATTTTTATCTATTTCATCTCTATTTTATAAGTTAAATTAAATCACATGTCTTGACCTCACTATAAATATAACTATACCGATTTTCTAATAAACAAATGTACTACAACCTTAGTTAATGTTATTAGTGCCCGTTTGACCCTGAAAATTGTGAAATTTGAACAGAAATAATTTTTGTTTTCAAATGGTATTTTAAAATTGAAGTTGTACTTGATCATGAATATAAATTGGAGTTGTTTTGAATTTTGTGAAT